>DWMF01000939.1:0-12668 GCA_018244815.1 Parelbella polyzona | reverse complement strand
TCCCGAAGTATAACGTGATCCCGAATACAACATTTCAGACTGTTGAGGGTTATAAGGAAATCTAAGTATTTATCATCAGCTATTCGGTACATCATATCCACCTTCTATCTATCACTACCTATATAATATATTAGGAGTAAAACACAACATACGTATTATCAAGACAAAATCATATTAAGAAAAAATATATAAATGTATTAACCTGATCTTAGCCTACCAAGAATTAAGCCTTGCAAACTGATATGTTGCAAACACATCTCATTAAATTATAACCACGTTTGCAGAGTTACGATTCTCAATAAAAATTATGAAAGAAAAAATTAATGTCTACCAAATATATAGTCGTCCCCTTAACATGAATTATAACCCAAGCAACCCTCTAACTTGAACTGTTTCAGGCCGCTTTTGGTTCGGCTCGCCTTTTTACCATACACCGATGACACCGTGGAACTCCTTCTTCGTATTAATGACAGGACGATGGGCAGTTAAATTTTAAATAAAAAACCGGCAAAATAAATAAACTGATAATGAGCGAACCTAAAACGATTTCGTGGTATCGTTATGTGAAATGGTTGCGTCGATAATTATTATCTTGACGTCTAGTGTGTATTACTTTTTGTCTAATTACGTATATAAGTTATGTTTTTGTTTGCTAAATTCATGAAAGTAATAAAATTTGAAAAAAAGAAAAAAAATTCCTTACCCTAGATTTTTTCATAATTACTATGTCTCGATTTGTTATTTAAATTGTTATTTACTGTGATATTTGTCGAGTAATATTATTTATTGAAATATTTAAGACGTTTGTTTCAAAATTTGCAACAGTCATCACCCCTTTGACAGTTCAACTGTTGTACAGTGGGCTGGACTCCAGAATAAAATAAAGATGTCCCGTTTCTTTGTTCTGGGTGGAGTCCATGTACGTCAGCAAACTTCACATGCCTTGGAAAACCTGAAGAATTCGACGACTTTATTGATAGTTTTTTCCGAAAAGTTTGATCGTAATTTGTTACACCAAGCCTCACCGTTAGATTTATGTGAGAAATCATTTATGTAGACTCAACCATAACGGTACACCTCAAAATAAACATCTTAATAAACAAATAATATATTTCCGGTACAGTTCAACGTACGGTTGTTATGTTGTTATTTTACAACTGGTCCATTTTACTGAATTGAGATCGCACGAATATACAATGCACCAATTAAATTAGTTAAAAACCGTGACTCGGCGTTTTTTACTAACGAATGAGTTTCTTTGATAACTTTATCCAGCGTTCAAACGATATTTATTTATTCTAACCTTAATGCAGGTAATACCTTATTTTATTTCACTATTAAATGTCTCATGAGTGTTTATACACATGAATATGAGCTCATGACCTACACATACATATCGTGAGCTTCCAACGTCTGCAGCGAGGTCACGGCGCAGGCTCTCTGGAAACGACAGAGGCTCATGATGAAAAACCTCGTACAGATACGAAACCAGTCGAACCATCCCGAAAAACATAAACGTTAGCCGGTACACAGCATACAATCAGATTTACTTTATATTATACAATCTAAGTAAGTCTCGGATGAGATTACCTTCCATAGTGCATAAATCAATCGATTTATTCCAAACAAATATATTCATTGCCTAGTGTATTATTTATCGTACGTGCTGTGTGTATTACAATGCAGGTAGCAGGAACAGTTCTCGCCGATCACGAAGCAGTAAGTCTTGCTAACATTTACACCGCGGTGAGGTCGGTAATGCAGTACGATAGTGCTATTGTTACAGCGCTTTAATACCTGTACGATTCGGCTTATCTTCTCATGTGAGGTGCTCAATTTCTATATGATAACCTGATACTATAATATATTTATAATTATAGATTAATTTTGTTTGGTTATCCTTTACGCATATATCTATAATTCGTGCTAGAGAAGCGTGTTGGAGTATGCTCCAGGCGTCTCGAAATTACAGGAAAGATCAGTGCCCAGCAGAGGGACGCTGATAGGCAATGTTTTTAAAATTAATTAACCAACAAATGTTCTCCGCTCTTTTACTTCTATATTATAGAAAACGCAATCGTACAGGCCCGTATATTCATCATATGAAGGGTTGTATTATACTTCATAAGTATCATTCGTCAATTGAATACTAAATCAAACTTGAGTTATTCACAATCACACTTAAATGTTTTAGTGGACATTACGAAAAGCTTGAGGAATCTAGCAATAGAATCATACACTGACATAACGATAACACTACCCTCTAGGGATAAGTGAGAACACGACCTATCTTGGAGTAATCAAAGTGGTTAAATTATGTAAACTTTATCTTGACTAGTTAAGACGAGAAATTAAGAAAGGTAATTTATGGTCTTAGTAATGATATGAGATAGTCGAACCTTTTAGAAACCTACGTGAGGATAGCAACCGTGATCAACATATTATGATACATGTCCCGAAATACCTGTACATGAATATTTGATAATAATAGCAACGGATGATACGATTTGCGTACGTTTTGAGCACAAAATCGTATAATTGTACGGAAAATACCATTAAAACGAGTTCCAGTAAAAACTAATATTTCAGGTCTTAATTCTAAAACAAAAAATCACCTCTTTCACACACACGCAGTAATCAAGTTACCTACACGTGGGCGCAAAAAGATCGAAAATTGAATGAGGCTGCGTTATTATTAAGCTCAAGCAAATGACTGATACAGTTTGAGGGTGAAAGAAACACGTTTGTTGAGAGCGTTCATCCGTCACGACTACGACACGGCAAAATAATAACGCAAGTTGTAAAAAATATATTTACAATGATTGCGCTCCGTACCAGCTGAGTTACATCCTGGAAACAGCAATTTAGTGACATAAATCCTAACCGTTTGATCCAAGTCGCAGGTCCAATTTTTTACTACCTATAGACAAAGCACCAAAGAGTTTGATACTAAGTTTAGTAACATAATATCACGCTTGTATGTATATATGTAGACAGAGGAGCGTAGTACACCCGCACATTTCACCAGTTATGTTTAAGTCCCATGGAGGAGGTGGTGCACTTACTGCCATACACCGGGCAAATCCATTGTCCGAGTCACTAATAGAAATTCTAAATTAGAAAAATCCAATAGCACTCAACCGGAGGCTTAAACCCAGGGGCTCGCGATCCGCGGTCGCGCTCGCAACAATTCGACCAACAAGACAAAGAGGATAAGTATTTCAGCACTTAATATTAATAAGGTTTTACGTAACATTAAGTTGCGTTGTTGACCATGGATTTTGATTCGACAATTAACAAACACCAGAAAGTTGGTCGTGTGGTCGTCGTCGTCGGGTCTTGTCATTCTTCCTTACGAAATGTTTGTCATTTTGATGACTTAAAAACTAAAAAAACAATATAGAAAATCACTGCACTTTATCGTACGATTTCATACCTTATATCGTACCGTGTCGTGATCGTCGGATCAAAAGATCCTTTAACTGAGATAATCAATCATAACAGGAACATTGAATTGCACACTGACGTTTATTTTCTATATAGTACAACATTAACAAATGGACGAACACATTACTTGCCACTTGTGGCGAACTGCATCTATTTGAAGTGCACTTTAGCTTGAAATGACGTAAGGATGCGTTTCGAAATTACGATAATTTTCTCTTTACCATGAGTAACATCAGAAATGGCAACGCGTTTGTGCTTCTGGTATTTCAAATGTCTATTTTGTCAGCTGATGCTGTAAATCATAATAATATTATTATAGAAAACCTATACATTAAAAAATTACATTATTTTTCTATATAGGTACCATTGTCAACAATCCTCATTATATTTCACATCATAATATTATTTTTAATATTTAAAATATTTACAGAGGTTGGCAGAGAGTATGGTGTGCCAAATGTCTCTATCCGTGCAGACCTGCCAAGCTTCTTTCACATCCATTACTCTCTTCATACATTCACGACGCTTTCGTTTTTTTTTTAACATTTAGAAACTAATATTAGTGAATATTCCACTTTAGTACTTTGATAGATATTATTATCATTTATCTGCTGTGCGTCTACCTTTACAGGTTGATAAGCCACTAGCCATTAATAAAAGTTTACGGTGTCTTTCGTTCAACTGTTAATGCTTTGAATGTACATATCTCATGTTTACGAGATAAAAGCTGCATTTGGACTATATTACACTACAATGAAGCAAGAGATGCAATGTTTCTTTATCATCTACAGTATCTGCAGACGTCTCAGAGGTGTGGCAGAATCGTAATGAGATATGTTCTAACTGCAGTACGTACTCAAGTATAGTAATATATGTATTTGTGAGTGGTCTTATCATATCTTAAAATATAGGTCGTAATATTTGTTATTTGTTTCCATAGGGTGTGTTCCTAACGATTGTGACGTCAAAAAAGCTAACAATAAGTTTCATAACAAAAACAAAAGAACATCTAAAATTCATTGAATTGCATATCACTTAAATTCGTAGATAAATTTAAAATTGAATATCATTTTGATCAATAAATTGAATACAATTTAAAATTATATTTTTAGAAACATTGCTCATTTCAATTGACTTCTAATTAACCCGCGTATTAAATTACTGGTACGTTAAGTTTTAGCTTTTATCGAAGAGCTTCATACAAATAAATCCAACTAAATGGATTCGTACTGTGTTTTGACCTAGTGGAAATGGAAAAACAATTTTTTAAAGTTGTTCGACAAATGGTTCAGACTGCTAGATCTGCGACCGCTAGATCGTTATTTCTCATCTCATACTAAACGTTACTCCAACGAAATGGTACTAACCGAATGGGTCCAGATTGAATGTAGCTTACTGGCCATAACTCTTAATACACGTGTATACTGCAGTTTCAAAAAGACATTCAATGAACCAGCATAATATTGGACTTTTCCAACTACACATACTCGTAATGGTTTCGTAATTGAATGGCGCCCATGAGGAAGGAACTTATGAGAGATTTATGAGTGTCTGTGCTTTGCGCGCAAATATGAAATTATCTGACCACGCTAAGTTTACATTTAATAGGTCGGTCGGTATTTAAATATCTATGTATGTTGGAATAGAATGAGATTAGTTCAATGCATTCCGGTTATTCATTACGCTACCTCTTTAGATGGGACAATACAGATGCCACTGGCTGTCTTTAGTATGATAATTGCAATGGTAATTATAATGGTACGGTAGAAGTAAGACGGCATTTGACGGTAAACGACCCCTTTCTATTATGGAGATACACAACACCATATAAATACGTTTAGAGATCGCTTTGACAAATAAATTCTGTTGAAAGAGTTGGACGGCATGTCGCTATGAGGCCACGATGGTGATAATGTCATGTAAATTCAACAATTGAGGGTCAATTTTCAAAAGCTTGTGTCAATCTAGAAGCTGCCGAAATTACAAGCTGGTGACTAGTTACACATACATAGTTAAGCTGGCTAGCTACTGGCTGGTAGTAAACTTGCAAGCTTAAAAGCTACAATCATCATCATCATCACCAACCCCCTAATGAGCGCCATCGCGCCCTGTCCTCGGCTTGTCGCATCCAGCGTCGGCCTGCAGCCTTTCGCAGATCGTCATCCCACAGGGTCGGAGGGCGTCCTACGCTACGTTTGCCGAGCCGCGTTCTCCACTCCAGAACACGCCTGCTCCACCGGTTATCGGTTATTCGGCAGACATGCCCAGCCCATTGCCACTTCAGCGAGCTAATCCTTTCAGCTATGTCGGTGACCTTGGTTCTCTGTCGGATAATATCATTTCTGATCAGTATATGTATGTTACATATGAATTTACTCCGTTCTATCCCCAGAATTGGAAGTTGTTAAGTTTTATGCATTATTTTTCATGTTTCGAATGTTAGAATTAAAATTTTCGAATTGACACATTTCGAATTAACATCATGTGGATTTATATAAAAAACCTTCGAATATTCTTTCACTGATTTTCGACGATAACTTTTGTCATCCACGTGAGTTTTGGATCAATTATGATTAAAATTCACGTGGAATTTTTCTAAGAAAAAGCCATTCTATCTCACTAAGTCTTTTATAAGTATACTTTAGTTCTTATATGTAATATTACAATTAGTTCGGTAGCCGAGATAATTGAATATCAATTTTTTGTTTGTTTTTTATTAAACAGTCAGAAATTATTAATATAAAAGACGGGCATAATGCTAACCGTATGTTCTCCCTGCCTAAATTTGGGGTAGGCAGAGATTAACTTTAAGTATACACATACATAGGTATGTGAATAATGATGTTGTATAAATAAATAAGGATATTTATTATACAAACAAACTAAGGGCGAACAAAGTAACAAAGGGCGAACTTAGGACCTAGCGGCATTATCCACCAGACGATCCATGGAGAATAGTAAAACTTACATAAATAAAAAGGCAAGGCAAGGTGCAAAAATAACAGAAAGCAATAATAATATATAATATTACTGCAAATGTAGAATAATAGAAAGAATGTATGTAGAGTAGGTGCGGTCAAGTCGATGGCAGGACTAATTCAATTGTATCGCCGCCCCTCCGCGTGCAGTCACGCACGGTTGGCCGCGACCTTCGCGACGGGTCCTGGGCCGAGATGTGACTTGCACAATCTTGCTCCGCTATTTTTGACACAGATTACAATTAATTATTTGTGGAATTATTTCAACGCCACAACAATTTCCAGCAAAAAACCTCTACAAGTCTGCATAAAACCTAGACGGTGTTTCGCTTTAAATTTTGTCATTTCAATGTTCTATTTATTGTCTATAGACACGCTATTCTTAATCGATTGTTTATAATTTAAATTTAAGCAAGAATTGATAAATCATTATTTAGCGTGTCGTTTCAGTGTTGAAGGAAATTGCTGTTTTAGAAGACGGAAGTGAAATATGTATACGAGTATATAAGAAAAGTTAATAATATATGAATGAACCGAAAGTTCATTTCCGTGGTGATTACTGTGTGTTTTATAGGCGCAATCAGATAGGCAGTTTTATGCATTTTATATTGTTGGTGGTGCCAATAATCTTGATACTCAATACCCGCGTCGTGCCGGATCAGTGAGATCATTTGCGGCTCTGAACGCGAATCTACGCGCCACTGTTCTTTATAAATCACACAGTTTTATTGCGACAGTAGTCGATAAACCTATTTGTCCTCGTATTCATATTATCGGCGATACTCGACAGATATGGACCCCTAAATCACGAGATTATTTTCATTGTGATCTTCAATACATCCGATAATGATCTCTAATACCAGGGTGTAAAGTTTGTAATTGGGTTTTAGTAGGATATGATGTCTTTCCCCAGCGGTTAATCATGAAAATTAATTTTACGAGAATATCGTCCGCGCATTTGACGAGTCGATCATAAATAATGGAGAGATAAAGTGCTGTGGAAATTCTGAGGTACCTATTTCCTTTGCAATCAATTTCGTTATAAAATCTAAGTAAATAACATACTCATAAATTCAACGTTCTTAATATGATAACTTTCGCCAAGATTAAATTAATAATTGGCAAACGATATATTAATATTGATTATAGTTAATTTATTTTATAATAAGAATCGGTTAATTTGAAACTTTTTTTCATTTCTCTGCGTGTTTCAGGAATTTATAAGTAAATATGTAAATAGTTCGTTATGGATTTTTAAGCAATGTTTTTTAAAACTTTCTTGGATTTCATCTGAAGATTGAGTAAAGTCTTGTTAATGCTGTCGGCATCCAACATCGATATCAAGTCACGACATGAGCGTCCTCCGTGACCTGGTGACAAATCGGGATGAATTGCCCAGTATTCTTCAATTTTCATCAATTCTGACGTTTAACCGTACATACTTCGTCTTATGTATGTTAGTCAAAATTATCTACAGATAAATAGATATTGATATTGGTAGTTATTCTTTTAGATCCAAAGATGAAATACATTCTCGCATACATATTCGTTATTTGATTTTTTCATGTCTATAAATTTTTTTATAGGTATTTTTTAGGTATAAATTTTTTTATAGGTTTTTTTAGTGGTGAGAAGCCTGAAAGGTGCTTGGCAGTATCAGTACAATTAATAAAATGTATTTAATTATATATACTTTAGTGATAAGAAATGCAACGTTAGTTTAACATATATTTAAAAACCGACCCATCGTTTTATTGATAAAAAATGCTATTTCAAAAAGTTATTTTAACATCTAAAAGTGAATATAAAAACATTATATAATAATTATTAGCATTAAAAAAGTGGGGTAGGTCTTTGACTAAATCACCAACTTGGATTTCTTCGAATTAATACAAATTGCAGAGTACTAGCCTGTCTAGGTTCTCTCGTGACTCGCAGACAAGCCGAGATGAATAGTCGACTGTTCCACCTACCTCCTAACTCTTGCCTCCGCATGTCCAATGTGACGGAATCGACATTACCACGTTTCATAACTGCGCAGCTATTAGCAAATGCCTTGGTTGTTGCCTGCTCAGTTTTGCTTTGATCGATTTAACGTTTCGGTTTCATATACCTACATAAGTACATTTAGTCAAATTGTGATTACGTGTAATATGTATTGAAGCGTTCCTTATAATAGCAAAGGCTCGGGACATGTTACACGCGCATTGATCCCAAAATAAGTCTCCGGCGAGCTTCTGTTACAGAAACCAAACGGTTCACACACTACGTATGTATGGATATATGTATACATATAAGTATAAATATATATTTAAGTAGACACTTTTTTGTTTTTTTTTTTGCATCCAGGCGCAGAATATTTGTGCTTATCACACAAATAACTATTCTGGATGGAAATCGAACCCACAAGCTCCGGCTCTGCAATCACGTTCACTAACCGCTGACACAACGGGCACATTTATCCGATTCATTTTAATCAGCGCTCTCGGAGTCTCGTTCTTTACGAGTCCATTCATGGCTGTCAGAATAAATCCCTACCTGCTCTCAATATGAAATTTTGACACAAATAACTCCCCGGACACAAGATTAAGACCGGAGAAGGCTTCTCCGAACAAGTGTACCAAAAGATCAATCAAAATCAAATCGGATCTTATAATCCACCGCGGATCGACGTTTTGCCTTAATTAAGGACGCTGAAAGAGAGTTTTTTAAGCCGGTGATCCATTGATGCTATAAATTAGCCTACCAAGGTCTTAACGAGTAGGTAATTGGAATAAATTAATAATTATCCCTTGAAATGCCGAAAAATATACATAATAATACCTAATATTAATTATTGTCACTTCATTATTGTAACAATAACAATAATGGTATTAATTATCACTTGAATTGCAATAATCTTAAAAACCGGTCATTTTATCCAGACTTATTAATAAAATAAAGAAAAATACACACGATCGGTTCTACAAGAGTTCTACTCATTCCACACTGAAATGTAGCGTTACCTTTATTAAGCGAGTTTTCATCGAATTTTTGATGTAGGTACATATTTTTTAATATAAACTTTTTTGTCTTATTAATTTCGCCCTTACATTCGACCGCTATCGTTTGTGAAGATGTTGGCCTGTCAAGATATTTTCAGATACAAAAGTTAAGGTACTGTGACTTCACAAGATTTCACGTGCGTGTCCTGTCAATCGTGACATGACAGAACGAGCAAGTTGAGATAATTTATTTTTACATCCTGCGATTGGATGCTCCAGCTAAGCTCTGAATGAGATGTGACGTACTAATACTCAATACAATTTAATCTCACATTTCGTTAGTACTCAATCCTAAACGAAAATCTCAATTACCTATGAATTAGTGGTACGTATGTATGTAACTAATAAATATCCTTAAACGATTTATGTCTAAAATAGAATAGTTCAGGTATTTCATGTTGTTCTTTTTGTATACATTTTACATAAATAATGTTATTTAGGTGGATATGAATAATTTTTTGCTTTAATTTTGTTGAATTTTAATGATGAATAAACGAAGATGCCTTTGAACTTTCGTAATTAATGTAGCGAGTCATCATTATTATCATTACCCCGGTTATCGTTCCACTGTTGTACACGAGTCTTCTCTCAGAATGAGAGGGATATGCCCCTATGTAGTGGGTAATTTACGCGAAATAAAAAAAAAATACAACGTTTATGTGTATTTTATAAGTTCTATGACACAGAGGGTATAAAGAGCGTAGATAAGTCGTGTTTTCTCTCTCTAAAGGTCTTTGGATCTTGTTCCTCATTTGAAACATCTTATTTTTTTATATTTTATGTATATATGTGTAATACCTATTGTAGCCGTACCAAATATGGAGAATTAAGGTAAGGTTAACGAAGAGGAAGTCATGTAATAACTTGTAACAATTTTGTAAAATTCTTACAAATTACACATTTTTATAGTTGTCATATGTGAGGCTGTGGGTAAGATTCATATGTCGTACTTGCGGCATTTTAACAGACCTTGGCAAAACGTTTTCATTCGTATGGCAACACTGAATATTTCACACGTTTATATAACACACCCAGTTTGGTTGGAACGCAATGAATTATTATTAGACCCGCGACACGCACTTGTTTCTGACAGTGAAGTATTCGACGTTTAAAAAAGCGAAAAAAAAAACCGGCCATTTTGCGTAACACAATGCGATTGGCTTCAAGCCGGCGGTAGTTGGGTCAGAACGCACAAACTATGTCAATGTTTGATGTGAACTCAATTAATTAATTATTCATTGACATAATTATTAATTAGAGATGTTAAAGGATGATAAGCATATAAGGATACGTGAGCGTGGATGTCGCAATTGGTTACTTCGCTTGTAATTCAAGGGCGATGTTGTCCGACAAGTTTATCTCAGGCCGACACTGTGTGTTACATTTATATGCGTGGTCGATACTAGGAAGATTACTGTCTGCTATATTTGAATAATAATGCACGGACGCATTAGTACGGCTCGGTATTATTACTGACAGGTACACTGACTACAGAACAAGCGATGTATTCTTTTAAACAACTAAAACAACAGAAATACATATATAATTCTACAAAATTTCCGTTGATTTAGACATGAAATATATTTGTAATGCTCGGCATACTTTTGAAGCTCTAATTAACTTTTATAACACTCCACTTATTCATCTGTTATTTTATATTTAACGTAACGTAACATTATGCCAACAATCTCCGAAGGGGTAGGTAGAAAAGTGTAGTAGACCCCCACATTTCACTAGTTACGTTTAAGTCCCATGGAAAAGGTGGTGAGCCTATTGCCATGCATCGGGCACAGATCTAGACTCCGAGCTACCACTAGAAATTCTAACTTAGAAAAAACTAATCCCGACCCAGGATTTGAATCCAGGACCTCCCGAGCGGCAGTCGCGTTTGCAACCACTCGACCAACGGCAGTCTTGGACCAATTATTAGGACGGTTATTATTATTATTATACACAGGACGAGCATAATGAGTGTGCGACACATTATTATTAAGGCTCTACGCTTCAGTTTTAAGTGACAGTTCGCCGGCGAGTAATTTGGCGGGACGCGGATACGGCAGACCTTCACATAGGTTGCATCGCGGAAATATTGACACGTTAGTGTGGATATTCTTAAACTTCGTAGTGGTACTTTAGTGGTCAAAAATACTTGGTCTTTATCTACGCTATACTACCTGGCGTGAAGATATCAGACACTGGATGCGGAATATATTTTTGGACGTGCTACTTTCACAATTATCATTCTCATAGCTCACGTACGCTGACTTCGTAGACTTCTGACAATTCTACCAGTTAGTATCTTACCTGTTTTGTCTAGATAGGTCTTTTGGAATATTGCTTCTAGTAGACATTTCTAGTAGTGGTTTTAAGTCTGGATCTGTGTCCGATGTATGGCAATAGGCTCACCACCTAATACAATATAGGACGTAAACGTAACTGGTGAAACGTGGGAGTGAACAACACTCCTCTGCCTACCCGTTCGGGGATTATAGGCGCGATGTTACGTTTTATCATTTATATTCACATACTTATATGTATAGTCATAGAGTTTCTAAGGCGCGATTGTATGTGATCTGCATCAATGAATGTAAAAACGAAAACTAATTTAAAGTAATATCCATATTACATTAACGATAGGGTATTCAATGATTTATTCGGCCGTACGTCGTGTCGAGACGTTTTGAATAAAACAAATAAACGAGGTAGCGGTGCGCTCGCCGCCGGTAGTGTGATTCACTAAACTTACAACGTGTTATTGTTTTAATACTTTCTTACCTCTCTTATTGCTTCGCTGTGGTTTTATTTTAATGCAATTAATTTAAACAAATCGTTAAAACATATCGGGTATTGTTTTTTATAGCGTCTGAAGTCTGTCAACGATTATTGCCTTAAATTTGTCCCCTGAAAAGAGTCGTATCTATATCCAACGGTGTAATGATAAAAATGTTTAAAAAATAACTGGCTGACAAAGGAGTCGGAAGACTGACACCTACGCGTGTATTAAGAGAGAGTTGAAGGTGCGGCATGTCAAGTTTTCAAGGATAGAGATGCTTGGCACTTGGTGCTCTGTCTACACCGTAAGAGACCTGACGTGATGGTATAATGATGGCATAATAAGAATTAAAAAAATGTTTCTCTAAATACTGCCCAACTTTAAATTTTCAACGTGGTACCACATACGGAAATAGAACTAAGCATT
>DWMF01000938.1:0-12668 GCA_018244815.1 Parelbella polyzona | reverse complement strand
GTACCTAATACTTTTGCGATGTTATCTATGTTTAAGTATTAAGCATAATTCCATGTGACGCGAAAAAAAACGTGACACGTAGCATACCTTTGAGATCTCCGAAATTGTCTGTGTGGCATCTGAAACTCTGCAAAATCGTACTGAATAAGTTAAATGGACTTTGTCATTAAACCTTTTCACATCATCAATGACCTTATTATCGCTCCTGTTTGGCAGTGACCAAATTGGAGTTATCAGAAGAAGTATTTATATTGCAAGCTGGGACCTATGTTCCGAGCTCAAAAACCACTACCAACGACATCCGCAAATCCTTTTGACATTCTACATTTTCTTGTTCATGTTGTACATTTTCTTATTGTTATATCATCACGCCTGATCCCTTACGGAGTTGGTAGAGAACGTCAAGCGCTAAATATTTCTATCGTTGTCCTTCTGAACTTTACGTTATCTTGACCCCATGCCTTAACACCACTTAATTACATTACACGCCGTTAATATTCTACAGAAGGCATCAACGATCAGTTCCGTTCCCATTAGAAAAACGTTACGTATCGCACAATGTTACAGTAATAAGTCCTCGGTATCCCCCATCCAAGCAATTTGGTAAATTTCTGTCTTACAGCTGGCAAGCATAACTGTAACTAAAGTCGACATGTGGACTCTACCAGTATCCATGTGAGGTATCTGTTCTTTTTCATCTAGCGTCTGCTATAATTCCATCAACATTTCTGCTGGATACAAAATGAAACATTTCTGAGCTCCCTCGCAGCCAAATTAAGGAACGTGCTGAATGTTGGCAATAATGTTACCGTTACAGAAGGGAGCGTACGTGATTTCATATTGGACATATGAAACAGTTACATCAAACAAAATATTTAATCATGTGCCAACACGCTGACATATCATATTATTATATAAGAAAGCGCTGCGAAAGAATCAATATGAAAAAGAAACCGCATTTCGTGGATTTTATAAATAAAGAATGAATTGGTCGAGAAGTCTTCGTTAGCGGCGCGTGTGTATGAAGAGAGTGATGGATGCAGATAAAGCACCTGAGGTTTACAAGGATAGAGACATTTGGCTCACGCTACTCCGCCTACTTCGTAAGCAACCTGGGGTTGTGAAATAAAAATAATAAATAGAAGACGGGCTGAAATAAATGTATAATACATCTTACAGATAAAACTGCTATTCTACATAGATATAAAGAAGCTATTTCATTTGAGCAGACGCTAGATCACGGTGTGCACTCCAGGTCAAACATTGCTTATTATGACGTTGCGGCGTCTCCCCTAAACGATTACTAAGAATCAATTGATTTTGTTGCGACAATTTGATCGAAGCGCGCTCTTGAGACTTAACTTTTTTAGCATCATTGTATTAGAGCAATAATTTATGACAAAGTTAATTAACGTATGTACAAAATGAAAAAATATCACCATATACACTGCTACTCGCAGTTATGAAGCAAAAAATTGAAGTACGCCTCCGCGAAAATTTTAATATACTAAATATTAAATAGTTATTTATTGTTTATCACTTTATACTGCAATAAACAGATAAAGACCTCATAATTATTAACGAAGGAAGTTTTATCTCTACAAATTGAATGCTTAAACCCGCTTCACAAGGATAATACGTCAAATTTTTTTACCTCGCCCACGAAAATAGCACTTTTAATTCATTGACATGCACTTAACTAAAATTTCCTGATTTTTTTTTTATGTAAACAATAAACTCAAAGATGTATTTTGTCATACAACAGGAACAAAAAATAACATTTGCGTTCTCTGTCTGGTTTAAAATAGTTGTACTAAAAATAGACACAGTACCGATTTTATGTTATTTTTATATGTACAGATTGGACTTTGAATGATTTCGTATATGATAAAATATCACACGATTATTATCATATCTCTCGATTTTATTTTTCACGATTATTATTATCTCGTCGTTTATATTAATTACGCATAATAGTCTACTGGCTTATAATTCAGGGTACTTACTCCGGGGTTTTGAGAACATATCCTGTCACGCAACTCTGAATTGACAGTTTTATGCGTTTTAAGATTAAACGTCACGCATCATAACTGTAACGGGAAGCGTCAAAGAGAGACCTTTGTCTTAGTGTTCTCCAAAAATATTGTGTTAAGCATGTGAACTATATAATATCAAACTGCCCTTTGCCAGATTGGCAGACCTTGGTTTTCACCCTTTGTCATTCTGAGAGGTTCTCCACGTTTCTTATCCCGATAGCCAAAACTGGAACACTCAGCCAGAGCATGCATTTCTTAGACCGTATAAGCTCTTCAAGGCAAGGTTAAATAGGCTTTTCGTAGACAAGCTTGTCTGTGTTAAAGCGCATCTGCGCCACAGTGGCAATTAAGGTCTACAGTGTCACGATAAATTGGTTGTTAATTGAATGATGGTTCACACGCCAAAAACATAACGCAAAATCTTAAACACTTTTAGAATATAATTTGGTTTCATTCTGCGGTACAAAACATAAGCGCCACCTACCGTACCTATGTACGTATCGGATAAGTCACAAGTCATAACATTCTAAGTAAAAATTTAATGACAGCGAATTATATCGATAAACTAATGATTTAATAGTAAACATTGTAACATCTTTGTCTTGTACAAAAACAAACAATGTAAGTAATGTTTTTAATGTCGCCGTGTTTCGTAACCGTTAAAATAACAGGAAAATTGGGAACAATTCTATCTCAATCGTTTTTATTTACACAAAATACATTCTAGAGGAAGACGAACCTTTTAAGAAGATTCAAACCTTGATTAAATTTTGAGCCTCAAAGTTTATTCCAAAAGAATAATTTTACCGCATCGCTCCTAAAAAATTACAATCGATATAATAAGTATGAAACTTAAACTATTTAATTACTTACATCTTTTACTTACTGTTAAATTTTGTTTACCTTTGCAGACCTGACGCGCATCTGTTACATTCGTCCTTATAACTATAACATAATTATACGCATAATGTTATTATATGAAATATATATTACAATTAAATAAAAACGGCACGATATTACCTACTTGTTAAAGCTGTGATACATTTTGACATTTACGTTGCACTGACGCATTTTGTAGCGTAAAAAATAACTAAATAAATTAATAAAAGTAAATAAATGACCCACAGATTGCACCAGTCGCTCAACATAGTGTTTTTATGTAAGAACAAGTTTCATAGCTATCTGATAATCACTCAAGTAGGTAGTAGTTAGGTAGTAGGTAGGTAGTTATTACTGTTTATTTTTTTCCATATAAAAAATAAAAATGTTAGCGCCAGCCTATGGCACGTATTTTTTTCTTTTAATTATATAAAATCTGTGAATTCCCTATTTCGCGTCGGAAAATTATGTTTTAATGTAAAAGTATATAAATACAGAACTAGATGCGAATAAATACAAAACAAAACAAAATTATATTTACAAATTTATCCCTTGTTTTAAAGGGTTCACGACATGACGTGCTCCAAATGCACTTATGAAACTAAATTCATTTTTTTCTGAAGGTTATATGTCTCCAGTAAACATACCACAACAAGATTTTTTTGACAATTGGTTAAGAAAACTGTACCAACGCATTTTTAAAAGTTATAAAAACTCGTTATTCCGAAATTAAAATATAAAATTGCAACTTATTGTACTCGTACTTGAAAACTGACATGAACAAAATTGGTGTGATTTTAAGATACTGTATACTAAAACGAAATATTGTAACATGATACTAAGGTTTTCTACTGCCATACTCTTCATCTACCGTTATCTTCGCAGACCCATTAATGGAACTGATTTTCCAGATCACAGGAATATCACCCAAAGCGTTCATGATCAATCTTTACCCACATTTCTTTGTATTAGTAAGTACCCATTTCAACAACGGCAAGAAAACCTCCCAAATTACTCAAATTGGGAAAAAATTTGTTGCAATTGTTGAGAATCTTTAGGATTTAACATAACGCCAAGTCAGTATTTCTCTGAAGTAGTAGCCAGATGAGCGTCATTCTCACACACGATTCACAAGTTATGTTATACGTCTTACTACGTACTAGGTATTAGTGCGTAAGTATATTGCTATACCGCGACCACCAAACCAGAGTCCCTACTACTACTACTGCGAATTTTAAGTTAAATAAACCAATAATACTTTGCCCCATCCGGTGATCGAACCCAGAACCAGAACCCTCTTGATCATCAGTCGCGCTTGCAACCACTCGCAGAATGAGGCTGTCATTTTTCGAATCTAGCACACACCAATCTTTAGACGTCTTCAGTTTTCCCAACGGAGTCTCATTTCACATTTGTATCTGTGAGGACAGTTGACGGACGACCTACACAGATCTCGCCACCGAAAGAAAACCGACCACGTCTGTATACATTCATCGCATCAACGCCTTATAATACTCACATGTGAGTACTGAAGGACTTATGTATATTAAAAGGATTTCGAAGATGGCCACCGCACTTTCCCGGGGAACGTTTAAGATCGTAGGAAATATTGCTCTAAAATGTTATCGCGTTCATGCTAATTTTAGAAAGTAGGGTAAACTATTTCTCAAATAAAAATAACTTAAGAGTACTATATAAATTCGGATATAAACCAACAAATACAACGTACTATATTGTCGCAAATGCATGATATTATTGCTGTGGTTATAGTATTTCCCGCCAAAAATAATCCGCGGTCAAGTAAATTATATGTACCTAGGTATATATTATTAGAAACTCTAAATTCAAACATATATACCAATAAACTTTAGAGGTAGGACTGTTTTAAATTAAATTCTAAATACATATGTACATATATGATACCGATAAATAATGTAAGAAAATGATTACCGCCAATCAAGCTTACGTTTCAGATCAACACACTAAAAAATTGTATATCTTTCTTAGCCAATCATTGCAATACTAGGGTAAACAGCCGCATATCAGCAACGGACGTATAGACAACTGTACTAAAAAGCAGAATTCTCCTACGAGCTTTCATTTAAACGGAGTTGGACGGTTGAACGCTTATTCACCGCCCGCCAATTGTTTGCAGTCAATTCATGGTTCAATTGATTGATCGACTGCCCGCTTGTTGTTCGAGCGGTACCGCGCACTTGACCGATAGATCGACTCTACATCTACATATATGACAAGCTACAAACATAGCTCTAATAATGTGAGGTTATATTAAACATATTATATACATACGTTTTTAAGTTTCACCTTCATCATCAACATCATGACGGATGAAGAACGGCAATTAATAATAAATAATAAAATATTTCTTGTTGCTTTGATGTAACACGTTTTAGAATGGCTGGCGTCGGTACTACACATTATATTACCTTACGTAATATATTTCTAATTAATGATATTTATTTTTAAATATAGCTAAATGTTCTTATAATATGTTGTATTATTATTTAAATCTGCCCTTATATACGTAAACATTACACATAATTATATCGTATACCTTAGCTACATAATGATACAGTGTCCATGTGAACAAATCATTTACTACATATAGGTATTTTATAGAAAAAGTATGGAACTGTTAAAAACTTAACATACCTACCTATACCAATTAGAATTCCCCACTGGTCTCCAGTTCGGTCCACAGTTGACTAACAAAAATTATGAACTATATAGGTACTGTTAAAAATTAAAATAACATAATTAATAAATAATAACACTCCACAGAGTACTATAATATGTAATTTAATTTAAACATTGGCATTCCACATTTCAATCGAATTAAATTTTCTCTCCTTCACAAATTGTTAGTTGGAAAATCTGAACAAAGCGGTCAATGTTATTAATTTAATTTAGACTCACTTTTGTTTCAACCATGACGTAGTTATTAACATTTTTATTAAAGTGTCAGCAAAAAAATTTTAATCACTATATAATTTTTTTTATGTATTAAATACAGAATCAGTGATGCTTATCTTAGCTGCACGTAACATTATGATATTGCGTAAAACTTATCACCTCACGAGTAGGCTACGTTACACGGGTATTATGCCATACAGATTATACAAAGATCTATGGAGCCGACAGCTTTGAGTTCCCTGTTCAATTCGAAAGAGAAGAAGCACTTAGAACAGAACTAGCAATCCTTATTCCTGCAGTCCTATTACCAATTACCACAGTCAATCTTACTGACAACTTAAACTAATTGGACTGACACTAACAGTAGCAATCCTGCAATCCTATTTTAAGTCAGCTGCAGACATCTCTTGAACTTAAAGAATGGGCAATATCATAAACAGTAGCTGCTTACATCAAGAAGTTGAGTGATGTCTATCGTGCCAAAATATTACAAGTGACGATTTCCTTAAAGCTTATAAAACATATTACGAAATAGAAGACAGAAACTTCGAAATAGTCTTTTGAGAAATAAACCTTATAGAACCGAAACTACACGTTCTGAAACCCAAGTCCTTATCTAAACTAAGATTAAAAGACGAATTCAATGGAAATAAGAAAAAAAGAAGGAAAAGAATTCAAAAGAGGAATTTAAATTCAAGAGGGTCCACCGAGCCTGAGTTTGCACGCATTATGAGCCATGTACGAGTACAATACAATGATGAATGCACATCCTTCTGAGGCCTTCGAGGAGCGCAATTGATATCTTCTCATCTAAAGCAGCTTAAAAAACCATTTTAAAATATTGGCTTCTTTGCCAATTTCAATAGGCGTAAATGATTAATGATACGGCCATGACTACAAAAATTGCGATCTAAAATGATCAGGGAAAGAAATCACGTCAGATCTCTAAGGATATAGATGCGAGTATATTTAGCACTTGATGATTTCTGCCCACAAAGCAAGGGAACTAGCAAGACGATATAATGAATTAAAAAACAAATAATAATCCTATAGGCATATGTCTCACTAAATGAAAATATTATAATCGCCATTATCAACTTCAAACTTTTTGAACGCATCGGAAGTTGGCACAAGATAGTTATGCCTATTCAACTGTCAAAAAACATATTTATGTAAGGTATAAGTTGATATTACATAAATCAACTTATCTACACAGCGTTCGCATTACAATCTTGTTTGTTTACATAAAAATGGCTTTCCATCTTTTCCATAAATTTTGAACTCCACTTGGGTGCAATTTTTAAAGACATCTCAAAAAACAAAATTTAGCAGGGTAATATTGAAATTTATATTAGATAAAATATAAATTGCAATATTATTTGCACGTTATATTCGTTATTTACATAAAAATAGTAATCGATAAACGATCACGTATTTTAATGAACATATTTAAATAGTTTTTATAACTTATGCCCACTACTTTGCGATCAAAATTATTGCAAATTAAATGGTGATTCATATCCACAAAAGAGTAGGTGCCACGACCGTACGGAAGTTCGAGTAGTATCAATCTATAAATGTAATAATATGTACTCCAATAAATTCATACAAATAACATAAAAAGTGGTAATTCAAGTGTTTAAAAATAAAGATGAATATGTGTAATTGTCATAATGTGTTGATGATTACGACATTCGACTGTGTGCAAGGAGGTTACGACTTTCTTCACCTTGGGTCATCTTAATTCAACAGGTTTCTAATTCAGTGGAACACATTAACTAAAATGGAAACGGTTATTACAACTAGAGCGGTAACAATTTGATTGGTTACCTCCACTACACGATCATGTACGTGTGATGAGACGATGTAGACAGCAGGCCGGCGAGTTGTTAATGACATTCAATCATCATCGCCTACGTGCAACTCACTGGCAGTCGTTACCGTCCAACATCTTAAGTAAACCGTCACAAGAAGAGACGCCCCACTTTCGTTGATGACCGGTGGTCAGCGCACAGTTTCACACAATTAACGATTACTTTCACTTGAACACCGAAATACTCCAAAATACACCAGCTGACGATAAACTTGCCCAAAATCACTGCGGCCGGCCGCCTCGATTTGTTGCCACTAATATGATTTTCAGTGTTATGTAGTATTTTAGGGGTAAGACAACGTGATCATCAATTTGCATTAAATAACCGACTGTTTTCTGTCATACGATTATGATTTGTTTACAATATTGACGGCGACAGCGGCGCGATTACACGCGAAACGTACGCGGCACGCGTCAGCTTACGACCAGCTGCCTGCGAAACACTGCGCGCGAGCCCCGACAGCCCGACATTCGAGAGTGCGAGCCCGCTTCGCCGCGCGCCGCTCCGTCCCAACAGCTCTCACTTACGTTGTTCCGCCACTGCCGCCGAGGGGTATACCGAAGATATCCGAATCCGTCCGAACAGACTGCATTCACGAGGCGGGTTACCGCCAAATCGTGTTTTCCTTTATGCTCTTATCGTATAGTAGGAAAAAGATAAAGGGAGAAATTTGCGTACATACACAAATGACATGTAAAATTTCCTTTCCTTAGCCGGTTATTGATAATGTGTGCATCATGGGACGAGTATTGGAAAAGCAAAATGTTTTTATTAGATAGGTACTTTCCTTTTTTCACTATTTATAAAACGTTGATGTAAATTCAGTTACCTATTTGTAAATGCATGATTGATTCAATATTGCTCATTTTATTGCTAGATATCATGGCTTATTTATTTTTTCTAATATACAACGACGCAGGTGACGAGTAAGACCAGGACTATCATGACCAAGTAGTCTGTATGAAAACAGCGATGAATATAGAAGAAATACGTCGAGAGGTTTGTAAGAACAGATATATTCGGTACTCGGTGCTTTCTACGACGGTAGAATAATAATGATAGCATTGCGTATCATAATCACGTCATTCTTTTCCGTTCCACTGCTGGACATAGGACCTTTCCCAACGAATGCTACAATACACGATCATCCGTGGAACTCGTCCAGCAGCTACCTGCCGCCGTTTTAAGATCGTCGTTCCAACTAGTCGATTAATAATATTATTCACTAAACAATAATTCCATCTTATAAACTTCGCTTCTAAACATAATCTTATACGAGAAAAGCTATAAAAAATCTTTGTCTTAGAGCTTTTATTAATTTGTTATTCAAGTTCTGTGTTATCTTTTGATATTTATACCCATCTTTTCTATCACAAGGACTTACCGAGTATTCGTTAATAAAACGGAATAAACACCGAAAGATAAAATCGGACATTAAAGTAGTCATAATAGTATCTAAACCAATTATCTTCTAAGTACGTTTTGTCATGCAACGGAAATGTTACAGAAAAATTGTACATATTTTGAACCTACTCCAAGTCGAATATTAATTATTAATACGTTATGGCAGTTGTTATGTAAAATATAGGAGTTATGTTAATGAAGTAATCGTCTGAAACTGACATTAACTTTACACAATGATACGAACGTACATATTACTCGTATATGGAATATTAACCATGTACAAAGCTGTAATTTCATATCCAATTAATGAGTGCACTAATATTAAATTCTGAAATAAAAAATGGATTAAAGTCTGTTATGATTACATTAAATTTAAAAACAACATCACGTTTATAATTCCCGATTTGGTAGGCAGAGGAGTCTAGTACGTACACTACCATATTCCAACAATTACGTTTACGTCCTATATAATAAGGTGTTGAGCTTATCGCCATACACCGGATACAGGTATTAACAAATAACATGTATCTCAAAACATCCAGCGAGTAATCAAACAATTCTTAGTATATTTATTCCTAAATTACAATTACAAAGACGTATAACGTCGATTTTTTTGTATAATTGAGGAGTCTAGTTTTCCGTGAAGTGACCACAGTGTGACCCAGCGACCCCATTTACGAACTAACTACAGTATTTATCTTCTCGGTATTTACAAGTTCCACGAGTTCTGGTCGCAGTCGTAACTCTCATTTACTGCACTGTCTTTGCATACATCAAAAGCATTTTATTTTAAGACGATTTGTCGTCCGAGTCGCTGTTACTTGTCCTTAACCCACATATCCAGCGTGAGGATTTGGAGTGCGGACTTAGGCTGGTGAGGGTGATGATGATGTCGCCCGCGATTCCATTCGCATGGAATTCCGTTTTGGGTTAGCCAGATTTTCTTTATAAGCCTGAACACGCCCTAACGAGAGCCAGCCTAACCTGAACGCTATTTAATACATATAATCAACCATTGATATGAACACTCTATTTACATTGGACATAATACCTCCGAAACTATCAATCTTCCAATTAAGTGATTAGTTTTCAATCATCATAGTTTTACATATCATATCATTATATATGTACATATACTTCATTCCACGATTTGACGATATTTCCATATATTATACAAAATTTCCATATTTGTCGTTATTCTTTAAATATACATATGTATCTTTTTATTTATGAACCTATTGAAATAAAAGAAAGATTAATTTTAGGTAAAGTTTAATACAACATATGTATAAGCGAAATCCGCATCCACATCTGTTACGTCGTTTCCGTGATTATCGTGCGCAAATGTCCAGACAATAGACAAAAATTCTATAAATCATTGTTTTGTGTGCCACTGCGTCGTTAATAAAGATCTCTAACAGTACATTTCAAAAATATCTTCTATGTACTGAAACCGATCCGTTAGTTTTATTAGTCATAGAAGGCATAGTGGATCAACATGTCATGGCGATCGTCATGCCATTTAAATACATAGGTATGTATGTATATGCTTTTGGTTATAACTCTATGGATACCCATCGTCAATGTTTATTAGCACAGACAAAAACTTTAAAAATTAAGCTCACACATTTTGCTAAAAATTTCCAATGTGGTAAAAAACAGTAATTGCCAGTAATTTATTCGAGTACGAGACGTCATAACGCAGGATGCCGCTTAATAAATACGAATAGGTACTTTAGATACAAAAACTATTTAACTTTGCGCCGTTTAAATCTTAAACTTGATGCAAAAAATATTTATTATTCCCCGTATCCTGTTAATCAATGTATTTATTTGACGCACTCGCTGACATTAGAACATGTTAAAGATATATTGTCAACCAGCTGTAACGAGGCGTGAAGATATAATTAGTAATTACTCAACGCCGTATACTATTTTCTTAGAACAGGTTATAACAAATAAAGCATGACGATTAGTACATAATACCTACGAAGATATATTAAACTTTAAATTTAAACTATTAAAACATCAGTTTTAACTTTTTAAGCCGGTTGTAGGCTGCAAACGATGTGTATTGTTAAGAAACAGCGGGTGTAGTCGGCGCCCAGATAGGCCTTGCTAACCAGTTTAAACACTTCGGATTGATCACGCCTCTAATGACAGGAAGGATTCCATGGCCGACAGTGTGACGGCGTAGGACGAACAAAAACATTTTCCATGTCTTATATTAATTACAACACATTCTACCAAACAAAATACGAAATAAGCATCAGATCGAAATATCAGTTTATAATTAAGAATATGTTTTGTTTTTATTTCAACGTTGCCGTCGCGCTCAGTACATAAAACATTATTTTTAACGAGTGCACAGCTGAGCATCCTATTATCGATCCGGTATGTTTCAAAACGGTGTTTACTCAATGACTTTATTTCGTCAACGGCGGGGGTTAAGGCTGAAGCGATGACGCGATAACTCGACCCGTGATATCATGACGGGTCGCCCGTTGGCCCAGAGGGAGTCGGCGATAGTGCCCACGTCCGGATCCTGGTTATTATCTTATCGCGTAGTAAGTGTATGGAATAAATACAAATACCATGCTTTACATGCAACCAGTGCAATGATGTAGCCGGAATTTTATTATGACTTACATATGAATACACACTATGTAAAGTTAGGACCAAAAACATTTGAAATAGCATTTAGCGTTCTAAGCGCTTTGAAAAGGATGTTAAATAAGATTACGAAAACATATATTAATATACTTATACATTCATTATAGTGATAATCACGTGCTTAAAATGTTTGAAAACAAAAGCAACAATAATAGAAATAAGTAGGTAAAGTTTAAGCAATATTTTTACGATGCATATACGTAAGACGAAACATTATTAACATTGTTTTTATGACACTACACTTTGCAAGAGGTAATAATTATTCTTTAGAAATAAATAAAACTGCTAGAAACACTGAATAGTAACAAGGCAGAGAAAGCAAATTTTCTATTCCATTAAAATATATAATGTACCGTGGTATTCAGACAACAGCCATTCTAAGCTCTAAAGTCTCTGAGTTATACATAAAAATTTTATAAGGTCAATCCGTAAATACGCTTCCTCACGTAAAAAACCAATGAAATTTTCGAAATGGCTTGAATCGGGTGTATCAAATTTATTGCGATCGATACGTAACGAATGGTACTGAATAATAGAACTGTGACCTTTCATCCATCTAACATTTCATGTATATTACAATAATTATACAAATAACATTGATTTATTTATTTATTCATTTGTAATAACCCCTTGTTCTAAGGGATACAAGGATTAATTTATTAATATAAGGATTTAGTTATTACATAATGTTTTACGACAAATTTTTCTTATACCAATGTATATTATGTATGTAGGTACATGTAAACAACATACGAAGTTGTATGTATTAAAAACAACGTTTTTGCCTAATGACTAATGACTGAAGACGGAAGACCTAATGACTGCCAGTGATGAGGCAGTCAGCGTCGCAAAATTCTGGGCTAAAACC
>DWMF01000937.1:0-12669 GCA_018244815.1 Parelbella polyzona | reverse complement strand
ACTTACAAATTTAATTTTACGTACCTACCAGAAATGACGAGTAGTATAATTTTTTATTTTAGCCAAATGTTTGTTATATTGGTACCAAGCTTACCATTTTTATTTTTTCAACTGGCTATCGAATAAAGATTTTATTCATCATTGGACCATTGGCTTCAAATCTAACGACAGTCATAACGGTGACATTATAGTTTGTTAGTGGCTCGTAAATCCAACTAATTGACTCGTTTGCGATCTTGCATCAAATTGGCGCTGAAACATGGCCGCTGATGTGCGTATTAAACTATTATATTGCTGACAACGTCGCACTATGCATTTTTCAATATTATTTACGACTGTGATAGATGCCAGCTGGGAACATAATTTGCTTAAACGTGACTATGATCTGGTTTTACGCGTACACCTCTAGAAATGTGAGTTTACGAGCGCGTCACTTGGAATGACTTGCGTCCTTGCAGCCGACTCAGCTCCTCGGAAGTCTTAAAACTCGGAAACTTAGGTGTTCTGTTTTTTGAATTCGTTACTTGTGAACATTTCGAGCTATATCCAGACACTTAGAAGCGAATATAGATAACATTAAACATATACCTACATATTGTGTAGATATTATTGTCAATCAATTTTAAATTAGGACAAATAACTTCAAATGGAAACAAGGACTTTAACACATAGTCATAGGGGTCTCGAGGATTAAGACTTTAATGAGTAGGTACATAACTCTTTTCATGTGTAGTATGTGTACCATCAATTGTCTCATTAATTAGCGCTGCTCCGAGCTTATTATACATATTTCACTTTTATTAAATCTTCATAACGTGGGTCGATAAAAGTAAACTGATATAAGAAATATTATATGGTGAGAGAGAATTTCATAAAAACGAAAGAGAGAATTTCATAAAAACGCTCAAAGGATATTAATTGTTTGTAGAAGGAGACGCAACAAATATACATCTTGATGGAAGTTTAAATGACTCTGTTTCTTCTGTAGCAGTCTACTACACTACTCTACTTACCCCTTCGCGGATTATAGGTGTCATTTTTATGTTACTGATAGAGGGTGTGTAGGCGTGTAGGTTACTTCAAGATGTTAATGTCCACTGTTATAGCAAGAAACGTAAAGATAGGTATGCATCCTAGGGATTCGAACCGTGGTCTCTTAGAACGAAAGGCCCAATCCACCCTACTAGGCTATCATCTAAACTAGACATTTCCTAACGAATTCATTTAAACATCATGTTTCTTTTAACTCGCTAAAAATTTCAGTCAGTAGTTGTTTAACATGTTCGGGCAAAGATAAAAATTATTCTGCCCAATTAGTTCAAAAATTTTTCTGACAGGGACGAATAACATGCTATCAAGTAAATTATTCGGAGTGGGCGTCAATAAAAATAAACGAGACGGTTTTTTATATTCATTTGTGTTCTTATATAACACGCGATCTGGTCTGCTGGCAATCGTGTACTAATTGGTCAATGTAGGCTAAAGATATCTTGACTGGTCTCGATTTTTTTAGTCATATTTGCTACAATTTTAATATGGCATATTGTATATCGAATCTAATTTTGAAATTAGAATCACCACACAAACGTAAGGAATTTTTTTAAAATGTTTTTTTTACAGGAGAAACATAAAATATCGTCGTACATATAAAAGTTTTGGAGCGCAAGTTTCTCTAAAAGCAAAACTAGTCCACTCACCCGCTTGTGGCATCGAACTCGCTAATCGCGTCTAATAATAGCAAAGAGGCAAAAACAACATTCGGAAGTAGGAACCAACAGGAACAAACACATCTGAAAATATTCGGGAAAGTGGATTGGATAATCTGTCTTTGCACGGAACGCAGTTTTGCCCTTTTTTCTCTAGTCAATATAACTTTGGGCGTTAGTTTGCGTTAATATACTCATATTTCCTGAATTTCAATGGAGATTTGGAAAAGCATTGTTATTCCACTATTTTTATTAGAAAGAGTAATTAAAAGAAATAAATTTAACAAAAACAAAATAATATAAAGCTATTTTTGTTTGAATACGTAATTTAAAATTAGGTGACGTGGGACATTTGCAGTAACGAGAACTTGCAGTATTTGCTAATAGGGTACCACGAACTAATAAACGGTAACTCAAAAGCGGAAATCATTATGTCGTCATCTTAAACTTTAGGATAATGAGCTTAATAATGGCTTATAAATTAATGGCTTATAAAATGGCTTATAAATTAATGGCTTATAAAATAAATGTCATTGAAACAAGAAGCTAATCGGATGTAAGATACAACAGTTTAACAATGGATCAATTGTTGAGCTCTTTACAACCCTGTAAAATATCTGCAGATCAATCTCTAACCAATCCATTTCTCCAATCCCCAAGAGTGTCAACGTGTTGCCTCCTGACCTTTTCGCAGACGAATAGTCTTCACAGCTTTAATTTTCTTTTGAATGTGATTGAGTCAATCACTCGGAAAAGACACCTGGAAAAGGTTGGGTCGATAAACTATCGCGACATTTTGTCGAACTTAAAAAAACATCACATGAAGGGTCTATTCGAAAGAAATAAGATTCTGATCAACGTTAAAAAAAATACCTGTTATATTTTTATCTCCAACATTCACGTGGGTTTTTTGTCTATAAACTACAAATTTACGAATTTTTATAATTTACTCAGAATTACTTTGACTGCCTCGTTGGTTGAATTGATTGCAAGTGCGATAACCGACCGAGTGGCTCGGAGTCTGAATCTGTGCCCGGTGCATGGCAATAGGCTCACCATCTATTCCACACGGGGACGTAAACGTAACTGGTGAAACGTGATAGGTACTACACTTCTCTGCCCACCTCTTCGGAGTTTACAGTCGTGATATTACATTACGATGTATATCTCAATAAGACTATACTAATAATTTAATTATACTATATTAGATATACTTCTGGATACCTAGCTACCTTACTGGAGTAGTTAATTAAACTACTAATTTAAAATATGATCACATAAAAATTAATGTGAAAAATTCGTTAGTTGTCAAGATTGTGAATACCTCAAAAAATATCATTTTGATCAAATCAACGCTGAGTCAATGACTTTAATATAATTGGAAGGTTTGAATGTATGTATGTTTTTAAAAAAGTTATTATCATCATATTATTACAATAAACTGCATTTTTTTCTTTAATTAAATGATATTAGCGTTTCTTACAACACAAAAAAATTTACGCCGTTTTGGAAATTAAAGGAACAAGGACAACGTGAACATTTTACGGAAAAAGGAATCTTCAGATGCGAATAGAAGGGACAATAATGTTCGTTAATTATAACAATAAAAGGGGTTTTACAGTTTTATGTCTATAGAATTTCATTTTTATAACACAAAATGTAATTTTTTAATTTTTTATTTCTCTTATGTCTTCCACTTTTGTACACGCCACTAATGGGTACTGCTAGTTTCCACGCTGGTCCAGCGCGATTTGGGAGATTTACAAAGTTATGTATAATGAGTTAACGATTAAAATTCGTTAGAATTTTTGAGATGCATCAAGAATGCGTATAAGAAAGCCGTTAAATTCACTTACATCCGATATTGGAACGGATCTGGAAAATTTTATATCGCAAGTAGTTATCGTAAAACGTTTAGAACCGAACGTTCCAGAATCTTCGATATCAGACGCGGGGAATTTCATTTAAAAAGATAGGTATTAAATGTTTTACTGTAACATATCAAGAATCGTGTTTCGATGGTTCTTTGTGACAAATGTTTATTCCTCTATAGGCATTAAATCTCGTTAAAAGGGTCTATGAGTTATTGGGAAAACTTTTGACAGCCATGATGATCATAGAGTAGTATCTTTTATTATTCTCACTAGGGCAAGATAGAGAGTTTGATTTGAATTATTTCAAAATGTCGTAAGCTAGTAATATTAATATATGAATAATTTTCCCCTTATATTAACTTATATTACTTGTAAAATAATTATGTTTGTAGCATTGGTACGTAAAAGTGCCTAAGCCAATTTTAATGTAACTTTGTACAGATTTTCTCTGAAAAACCCTTAAGACGTGCTAAGACCACTTAAAACCTAACTATCAAGTGATCTTCGATATGAGTAAAACAACGGCTGGAATATTGTGTGGAAATTATTTCTTATTATTTCCGTGAAGACAGACTACCACTCGATTGTACTATGATGAATGAGAAATTAGGAAGAACCGTTCCTTGAATGAGATAAATAACTTTTTTGTCTAAACTGACAAGAAAAAACCTACTACTTTTATGACTGATCTATTTATATAGATGAAAAATGACTGAAACAAGTTGTATTGGTACCGAAAAATTATATTTTACGTGCATTTGAACCTGATTTACTTCATGGAATTTCGAACGAACAATGTTTAAAATTTGTATAGGTATATTTTCGTAATACTCGAATAATCGCCCATGCCTATAAAAAAACTAATGCGAAAATCTAAATGAAGCATTAACGGTCCTTTTCTTGTTTATTAGATTTTTCTTCCATTTATCGTTAAACTTATTTTTTTATAATCGAGGCTGTGTTTTAACGTAAGCACTACTTGAATATAGCTCTTAGATACTTACTGCTTCAAAACTTTAAAGAGTACTGCTAGTAAGCCGTATTACAATTCATCGGATCGGGTTAGTAAAATATGTGTCAGGTATCTCCTAATCGCTGAAAGAAATCTATAGTACCTATACTATTCTGTAAATTTTTAAAAATATTTATTTCTCCCGCCTGTCACTGATTAAAAAACGCGAAGTGTCTATTACCGTGACTGTGTGGATAAAAAGCTGATTATGCAGAAACTCGCTTTGCAAGATTATTCATGTACCTATCTAAAAACTGAAAAATAGCCTAGCCTGCTGCTCTCACTTCGCTGAGTCTGTCTGTTTTTGTTTAGCCTTGAAATATTAATAAAAATATTCTGTTTCAGCTACACGAGTTTTAGCGAAATTAAATGTGGATAGAAAGAAAATTGTGTTCCCTCTGTGTTATTTTTATTTATTATTCTGTATTATTTCTACTTTCTTTTATTACGAAAGTCTCTAATATTTTCCAATGTTCGATCAGCTAGATGTGGGGTAGTCACTGCCACATGCCATTTATACATTTCTATTTAATCATTAATTCTTAACAGAATAAAAATGTACAATTTTATTTAAAAATGCCGTAATCCCTGTTTTGTTTTAAATTAGTTTAGGCATAGGACTGTCGTGTCAGTTAGCCCAGTTACTATAGTTTAGATCCACTATTATAAAACAGTCAGTCAGTCTGTATCGGGGAGGAAGAATACATCCCCTGACTTCATACAGGGATAAAGGGAATATATAGGGATAAATTTAATTAAACCCGGCACTGACAGACCGCGGTCCAACGCGCTCTATCCGGGTACGGCTGCATGCCCTGGCCTAGCCGTAGAGGGACAGCAGCGTAGACGGTGCGAGAAGTCGTATTCTGAGATCCCCAACCCGCACGCCCAGCGTGAAGATTACAGGTAAAAACCCCGTGGGAAGACCTAAGTCCAACAGTCACTTTAAACAGGCTGATGACGATGATGAAATAATACCTATAATTTTTCAATTATATATCATAAAATGATTATTAAAATATTTATAAAAAATTGGTATGTATAGTAGGTACACATGAAGAGAAATTACAAAACGTATTTAGTAAAATTAGACTTCATTAATTCGTTTAGGTGAGCGTAAGTAAGATATCGTATGGTAAAATATTAGTTAAACAATTTTCCATACTAAAATTAACTTCATAATTGGATAGCTTTGAAACGTTTCCTTTAATTAATTATTATAAACATAATATGTATATAACCACCTCATTCTCATTTTGCATCTTATGATACTTTTTATAAAAGTATTAAACGTAACATCACGCCTATAATCACCGAAGGGGCGGGCAGACCCCCTTGTTTCACCAGTTACGTGTAAGTTCCATGGAATAGGTGGTAAATCTATTGTCATACATCGGGCAGCATTCCAGACTCCGAGTCACTATCAAACATTTTTAATTAGGAAAATCCAATAGCACCCGATCCGGGATTTTAACCGAAGACAATTCGATAGTCGCGCTTGCAACTACTCGACCAACGAGGCAGTCGATAAAAATATTAATATATTTTTTTATGAGAAGTATTAATAAGAAGTATTAGTAAGTAAGTATCGGTCTTGTTCTTCCTCAGATATTATATTTCTTTGTACAAAATTACGCCAAGATTGGTTCAGTGCGGCATTAGGATCATTTAATCCATGATTATTTACTGTCATGAATCCGATTTGATTCAATTCCGGGGTAAGAGGACGTATTAGATCGCATTTAATACTTGTTATATGGTATATGTATACATATCTGAACATTAAGTCCCTTAAATAGGTAGAGAGCGCGGAGTGACAAAAATCGTATTTCTATCCTTGTAGACCTGCCGTGTTTCATACACATTCATCACTCGTTATATTTATGTAGAGATTTGAAATATATATTTTATAAATCTAGTGCACATCATGACCCCATGGCCTCAATGTGTATACAAAGATGGTCAATGATAATACGTGAGCTAGAAAATAATAAAGTATCATTTTAACATCGGTGTCGGTTCGAAGAACATACTTCACCAACTAACGCAACCCAAATAGCGCCCAGATGTTTAGCCGTCGATCTATCTTTTTACAATGTCGTAAATTTATAAATATTCTCCGAGACGGGAAGCGGGCGATAGCGGTCGAGTCTAATATTGAATTGTTACATCAAGGAGTTTTTCTTTAGATAGACGTTTTACACTTCTAACACTAGTAACGCCTAGTCAAACGATTTTTGATAGTGTGTGTATTTCTGTAGTTCATAGCTAAGGATGCCTTCGTAATAGCATGATTTGGTTTTATTATAAATTATGTGGCTATTAATAAACAACGTCACGCAAAACCAAAATACACTCCCACGTTTAATCAGTTACGTTATACGTTGCATAGAATAGGAGGTAAGCCTACTGCCGCACATTAAGTACAAATCCATTTGACTAGTTATAACAGCAGAAAGAAATTTTGATATAATCATCATCGTTCACTCCAGTCTACTGCTAGACATAGGCTTCTCTAATAGCACACCGAGCTCACTGAGCTCAATCTTCAGATCTTCGTGTACAACTACGGCCAGCCACAATTAATTTGATATAATAACCATCCCTTATTCAATCAGGTGTTGATCAGACCCGTTATCTAGTTAAATATTAATCATATTTGATAGTACTTCATTATATTTTAACAATACATTGTTATATCAAAATTATGGGGCGTAATTGCCTTTGTATATCGAGTTGGAATGTTAATGGAACTACATAAAATATAATACGTTGTATAAACAAATTGTAACTGAAAATATATCCACCGTTTCATATTGTAGCATTATAATCCAGTATGGTTTAGGTTGCCTACAGTCGTCGTGAGGAGAGCCTTGATTATCTATTATACTTGAATGTAAATGGGTTAGCACTTAGCATTCGTACGTAATGTATAATTTAACTACTTAACCTTGACCATTAATAAAACATCGCGACAGGTAGATACGATAGTCCCTAAAAGCAAAATTTTTCGATAACGTTAACCGCGTTCGGTTATTGTTAGAGTCGAGTGTCTGTTATCGTTGCCCGTATCGTGCGAATGTCAGGCTATACATGCAAGTGGCTGTTGACCCTGATTTAATAACAAAAGGCTACCAGCGCGCTGACAGGAAGCTATTTGGCGAAACTGTTCATAATATCGATTACACGATCCGTTTTACGTAGGTACTTCTGTTAAATGCATTTGTGCGTCGAGGACAAACTGTTCATGGATATGTCAAGGACATTACCGCTGGAGGTTTTGACGATACTTTGTGAAGTATAACGGTATTTTTGTTTATTATTGGTCTTATTTTTTATAGTATTGGTGGATATGATGAGACCCAAGATGAAGCTAATAATAATTCTGTGTACATTTATAAGCGAATATCTCTCATGCGCCGTCAGACATCTAAATACGACGTTTACATTTTATTAATTACATATTTGGCTATCCTCTTTATTGTAAGAACTTCGTAATGCGGCTGTAATAAAGTGCAAACTAAACTGCTAGTGGTGTTTTTTGCCAGTCAAATTCGGATGACATGAAATTTTATGGCATTTGTGAAATTAATAAAAGTATCAAGTATTTCTTCTCCAAATTTAGTTACATATTTTCAAATATTTAACAGAATGTAAGATAATATTTAATGGATCGTGATCGTGATCGTTCTTAAAGTATTTACGTGAAAGGAGAGCTTTTGAATATAATATTGAATAGAACTGAATTTTTATCCGGCTGTACATGTCGCATTACTTAGAAGGGCTTATAGAAAGCTTTGTGTTTAAACAATAAATTTTTATGTCTGGTGGATCCGTGCTTCGAATAACATGTTATAAGATTTCCACTTTGGATAAAAGTCATACTGGCTTTATCAAAGCATTTTCTATTATCAAATATTCGTAATATGTCATTCGTAACATGTCTCTATAAGTCTGTACAGGCCCATACACGTCTGTAAAAATGACTATACATATACGAGTATATACAGGACTATACAAATTTATACTTATGTCTATATGTCTATATCTAAAACCAAATAAAATCGAATGGCTGAGAATCCAATGTCTAATCGTTGAGGATTTGTTTGTTTCAGGATTCGATTTCCGGGAAGCGTTCGCGCTATTGCTTGCCTCATCGCAATTTAGATTTGTTTTTTTTTGTTCTTTTTAACTGCTCTATGCGAAATGTAATTACTGCTGTATGTTGAGATTAGAATTGGATTGTATTATTTCTAACCAATTGAGATTCGATTTTGTGTAGCATTACATTTAAAACTGTTAATAGTGATTGATACTTCTGTTTGAATTTGAATAGGTACAAGAGTTGTCCATCTCTGGTCTTGGAGTATTGACGTATCTGAAGTAGACCTAAAACTTTCCAACTACTTAACGTCAGGTGACCTTTATGAAGTAATTAATTTCCATTAGCTATACGAACGAAATTAATTATAACATTAAAACGAAAATTTAGTGAAAGAGCTCCCATTTAAAACATGAAACGTCATTCGTAAATTTGTCATTCTGAAAGTCAGCTTATCCTGACGCGACTGTCAAACAAGAATAAAGTCTAGTAAAGTAACATCGATATTGCACCAAGACTTGTCTGCCTTCTAAATCGTATCGAAGTTTAGTATTATCACAGAAATAAAGTATTTTATTCATTATATTCAATGATTTGCGGACTCGTATCATACTTGTAGACATGTATGAAAAATTTAGAAATTTCTCGAAGTATTTTGTACTTTTATAACGTTTAAATTTTAAAATTATCGTATAAAAATATCTCGTTAAGGTAACACAATATCGCTAATTTATTTCAAGCCAATTTTTATTTCTAGAAAATAATAACGCCGAACGAAGATTAAAAAGTTTAAGATATGACTTATTGTAGTGTCACTACTCTATATGGTAAATAATCAAAACATCTACAACTAAAAGCGTATAACTATTACCCAATAAATATCGTTTTATAATGTCATCAATGTGTACTTGAAACTGTTAATGGCGAAGTGTTCAAACTTTCTAGCCGCAAGTGGGGGGGTAGTACCATAAAAAATAGTCTTGTTCTTAAGAAGTCCTCATATTCTCAAGTTTTTAAATCGAATTAATTGAGCGAGTTTCTCGTAAGCGAACTAATTTCCACCAAGTCTGAATTTCATTCTATTATTAAATATTACATGAAATTAAAGGGAAGAAATTTCGCTCACGTTTGTTGTGAAGTGATATTACAACGCGGAAAGTTCTGGAGAGCTGGGGAAAAAACCGTTAAGAAAACTGCCTCTGTTCTTTATGAAGTTATTAACTTTTTGTTCCGTTTTGTTAATGTAGTAGACTGGCCAGCTGATACTAAACGGTTACAGCAGTCACTTACGGTCATGAAATTCAATCTGAGATCTCTAAAAGATTCTTTATTTAATATAAAGGGCTATATTAAAACTCCGGACATTTCTTTTGTTTTCACACCGCCCTAAAACAACATCTTAGATCTGAAAATAAGGATGCTACGATAATAGAAATATTTCGTGATGTAGAATATCAATCACTCGTTTCTTCCTCCCACTTTTGGATACGGGTCTTCTTTCAGAATAAAAAACATTAAGGGCGCAGTCTACCATGTTGGACAAATGAGCTTGTATTGCTGAACTTATAATATGAGCTTATAAATGCTGACCTTATATTCCTTAAAGAACTTTAGACAGATCATTAGGACGTACAGATTTTTTTTATTACAGTAGCCATCACCGTTACAAAGTTATTTAATGTCGTAAACAACATTATGAAGAATACCTAACTACAGTTCCCGAGATGTATTTCCAGGGGATGTGTATTTAAAAAGAAACTCCTAATAAAGTACAATCAAGAACACTAACGCGGACTAATTATGTTTTTTATTCGAGCTGTTATCCCAATCGTTTATCTCGGCTAAGCCTATTGCCGGTCCTGTTGGTTTTATTTCGCATTTCGTCTGCCTTTTTACATCAACAGTAAAATAAGCTTTATGACGTATTTAAACAACATTAAGTCGTTCAGACATAATTACATTTTATTTTTAATTTGTCTGTCTTCGTCCAAATAAATATCCAATAAAAAAAATACTCAACGCTGGCAAAATCCGGGATTACAGTACGAGTGGATTCTTGCCCCGTCTTTACGTTCCAGATTAAATGCTACGTTAGATTTACTAACGAATGTACATATTATTTCATTTCAGTCACTACAAAGGGTTGACTAATCATAAAAATTAATTTATATATGTGGTTAACATACGTAACTTAATTTTTCAAACTGGATATATCTACCTGTAGGGTTAAAAAAAGTCTTAATTTTCGACACAATTTTATCTGTAGTCCTATGACATTTTGAATTCTAATACATTTTAAATGAAGTAGGTATTAGTAGATACGATAATGATTTTATAACATTCCAATGGGACGATGTGATGGCTCTAATATGGGAAGGCCTATGGCCAATGTTGGACTGCGATCGGTCGATGCCGATATCCATGCTTTATGTCAGTTTCATAAATACAATAAGCACGTATACAAATTACTAATGTTTATTAAAGGCCAATATCTCATCCCTAGTAGGATAGCAAGTTCATACACTGTACACAATATGTACGTAGATACACACACGTACACCCGATACAAACAACAATGTTAGTTCTAATTAACTGCGCAATACAAGCTCTTGATGTCTACAACAGTATGTCTACAGTTTCGCAATTGACTTTAGACACAATACTTTGTAGTGAAAACGGTCATGAAGCGACGCTTAACATTTATGCGCAAACCAAATATAAGGCCAATCAAATAAATACGACATAAACTGCTCAAAATATAAACATATTCACCAAAAATATAATTTAGTTTGTGCATTGTTTCTCAAAACAATTCCCTGAGCACAGAACTTACTTAAATGATAAAGTAATAATATGGTAGTTGTTTCATATCGGTATAAATATAAATACAATACTCTGTGCTGTATATAATCATATACCGTTTATAATTGTCTAAAAACTATTACTTAATTGCCCAAAAACTACATATTACTTAGCGAGTTTCCACGTTATTTCCCCTTCTTTCCCTATTTTCTTGCACTCAGCCGTACAAGGTACCCCTCAATAATAATTTAGTCCGTCGCCCGTTTCCTTGAGCCCGCCATTAACTGAAAGAGTTTCGGGCAGTGCAAGTCTTAGAGGTCTTAGTGGGTTCAGAGTAGTTGCCTTTTTTTCTGTATAATCCAAGGACAATATACTATGGCACCGGAATTAGGATACGAACCAAGTTTATTGTATACTTATTATTGTACGGAAAATGAAGCCCTTAATCGCTGTAGGGACAGGCAGAGGAGTGTAGCGCACTCCCACGAATTACCAGTTTTTACGTTTTACATCCCACAATGGAATAGGTGGTAAGGCTACTGCCATACACTAGGTACTAGAAATTTGTACTAGAAAGTCACTCTGGTTGATGCTTATAATTGTATATACCTACAATACAGTTTAATAAATTTTTGATATCAATTGAACATTGCAAGAAGATAGTTGTCTTGCTGTCGGAAGCAAAATTACCCTTTCTTCTGTTAATATATTTTTAAATAAATTGTATTCTGTAATCAGAAATCAGACTCGTATGCCAATGCATACGAGTCTAAAAATTCATACCTAGTCCAATGTTTGCACCCCTGAAAAATATTCAATTCCATTTGCTACTTCAGCATAAAAATACATTCATGCGTGATGTAAGAAATTTTTAAATGCAAAGGAATACATTTAAAAAAGTGGGATCACAATGTCTCGGTCTTATGTGAGTACAAGCCGCTCTCATTTTGATGAAGCCGGATGAAAAATTCATCAAACGTCCCAACATGTGAACGTTGAGGAATTTAGTGCGAGAACAGCTTATACAAAGCTTTAGCCCTGGAACCGTCGTGTCATCATAATGAGATAAGAGGTAAAAAAATAAAAAAATATGAATTCTTTATTAGGACTTATACATAGTTGGAGAAATGTGTGAGTGTACTACACTCCTCTGCCTACCTATTTAGGCGTGAT
>DWMF01000936.1:0-12670 GCA_018244815.1 Parelbella polyzona | reverse complement strand
TTATACGGTTGATAAAATATAATGCACGTTTATAATTATAATTACGTAAATTAAAATAGGTAAATATGTTATATCAATGAAGTTAATGTCAAATTTAATTAGCGAGGATATTTAAAAAAAAATCTTAATTTCTATCAATGTATTTTTTTCTGTAATGATAGCGGCGTGCAAGAGCACGCCGTTGAACCCGTAAATCCCCTAAAATCTTTTACGAAACAAAATAAAACACAGAAACTGCCATTGCAATTTTATTTCAAATGACAGTACAACGTAGACGACCACAAACATTTAACACTAATTGTATACATAAAGATAAATATTTACAAATCGAAGCTGACTTTACTGAGGACGGTCGGTGAGAGGGCGCGAACATTCGCCTTGCAGGCGGCAAGGCGACTTCGTGGGTCCGTAACTGCCTGGAAACAGACCGGGTCTACAGGCCTCGATTACACATACAAAATTGATACATTTAGGCACAGAATAAACAATTATATTTTTAATAGTGACACCTATCCCAAGATTATTTTATCGCGACATTGCCTTAAGGCTCAAACAGATCTATCCAACCAAACTTTTAGGTACTTGGGAAACTATAGCATTAGTATGATGTTGAACTGATGTTACAATGGGAATTATTCAAGTCTCTCAGATATTAGACATCAAAGTTCTAAAATTTCATTCGGTTTTTCGTTTATATTTTCGGTATGCAAATTGCAGAACACATACTTAGGTAAGTGGCTAAAAACTGTGTTTTATTTATTTTCTCCTTTTTATCGATTTAAAAAAAAGTAATAGGGTCAGTGGTTGAACAGTTAACCACATAAAATTCAAACCATCATATTTCGTCGTTGTTCAATCAAATCATACGATTTTTTCTTTTTTTGGCCAAAGCCTAGGTTTGTTAGCTACAAATTGACATACAAGAAATGATATTTTTCTGAAATATGATATATTAAAGATTAATAAAAAGGGAATTGGTTAATTGTGTCCATGCATACTATAGTACACTATTAACCGGGGGGGTTTGCTACAGTTAACCACGGCGTACACAATTAATCACCTAATATTCTGTACAGAACTATCAAGAAATAATGACACTACATGTTGTGAAATAGACTCTTTATTTCTTAAAAAGGCCGTTGTTATAAATATTAACATTAAATAATACTTTTTATATAATGACTACGAAAATAATCCTCCTTTTTTCTTTCTTGTTGCTTAGTACGCCCCATCTAAAATACAATTAAAATTATTAAGTAATAAATACAAATGAAATCTCACATTAAGTAATAATAAAACACAGTTACACAATTAACCATGTTAAGGATACAGTTAACGGTGGTTAATTGTTGAACATAGTGTTTTGGTTAATTGTAGACAACCCTTCACCAGCAATCGTTACGCTAGCCTCACTTTTAAATGTGCTTCACTCCCGACACACTGTATATAATATGACATAAGCCATGTTTAATAAGTCTATACATCCGGCACATAATCAATTTAGTAACATTTATTATACAAGTAGAAATGAAAACAAAATGTACTCACGGCGGTGTCGGCGCAAGCTCGCTGCTAACTGGGGACAGGGAAGGGGAGCTGTTTGGCGGTTGAAATGTCGTTGCTGCACGAAATGGCGACATCGCGTTTATGGAATATAAGCGTGGTTGATTGTGTACAAGTGGTTTATTGTTCAACAAGTGACTCTACTATAATAGCCATAAATTCACTCAGGTCCATAGCAATTAAATCGTGTTGTTATTTATGGAACATGTCATGATCTTTTATTATTATTGTTAGCTGTCTACTTAAACGACCGAGTGAAATATGGATCATCATAGACACGCCATTCGGTCCTATATTAATAAAGAATGTATGTACCAACAACTGGAATTAGATGTTCTAGAGTGGAAACTGCGCCTAAGCGAACGTAGCGTAGGACGCAGTAAAGCTAAGTAGAGTAACGATATATGCAGAGGCTGGCAGCGGTTGTTCGCAAATATCTGAAGATCAGATATATTATGAGAGAAACAGGCTGACGATTATGATATCAATAACGTTCATATTAGAAATTTGTCGATCCTAATTCAAATATTAGCTATCAGGTCCAGAAAACCAAAATAATTTTAACACATTCTAAAACTTACACAACTTTGTATGTTGTTAGGTTTATTGTTATTCGATACATATATTTAATTTTCCGCATCGCAGGCTATGTGACATAAAATCAAAAACCTCTTTTTCAATAAAACAATTTACTCACGTTCTTAATTAGGGCGCGAAAATGACATAATAGACAAAATTATAAGTTTGAAACTGTGACATATGTATGAGGAAAAACGATAGTATTTATATTTAAATAATAATATGAAATATAAGTATTTCATACATAATGGTTTAGTTATGTGTGTAACTGTAAGTATCGAAAATGGCTAGGTATGTACGTACATAAAACTATCTAAAAATAAGTAGTTAACAAATTGTTGTCTACCATTCCACAACACATCTCAGAACTAACTAACATCATAGAAAAAAAGTGTACGTTTTATATGATAAAACGTAATAGGCATTCGGACGGTAGGTAAGTTAAAAAAATACCAACGGGTGAATTGTGTACAAGTAATATAATCCAGTAATAAACATTACATGTAATGCTTACAGATAAATAACACTTGAAAAATGCCATACAAACCATGCATACACAAACAGATTTGAAATATGGTTTGTAATGAATAAAAGGCACAATTCAAAAAACTGATTTTTTTATAATAGTTTTGTTATGAACGATCACAAATAACAAGTAATGTTTACTTTTAATAGTAATGTTTACCGCAAATCTTTTGAAAATACTATCAAACAATCAAAAAGCATTAGTTCTAGCTACACAACATATACTAACATTATAGGTTTGAGAATGAGGGCAATTTCAAAAAAGAACACGAATGAGACTTTGCTTAATACTGACTTCTAATAAATTCTACAATTTGAACGGAGATTCGACATATGGTAGTTATATGGAATATTTTTATATAGTACATATGATATAGCAATGATTGCATTCCATCTTCACAACAGACATGTTGTGTATAATATAGAAATATTACATGAAAATAATGCATAACAATTAATGTGGTATTCTCATGATCCTAGATCCTGATATAGCTTAAAGTATCGGCGATTTAAAACAAAGAAATATATATTTTAAATTGTGTTTAAAAACGCCCCCCTCCCCACTACATCTTTAAATAACAATAACATGTGATTAGAAACTAAAACGACTTCTATATGTAATATTCTTACAGTAATATATATGTATTTCAAATAGATGAGGCACTTGCAAGGACTTTACATTGAACAGTTACAATGATTCTATAATATGTACAGACAAATGTATACAGGTGTTTTGCAGACAAAATACATGCCGTAACATATTAATTAACTATAGTTAAAGTCAGATACTCACTTGGTACATTTTAGTTACTAACAATACATTTAGAATTACTATCTAACAATTTTATTGTTCGAGTATGATCTACGAAAAAATTATCGGCCAGCAATACTTCCGCTTTTATTAAGAAACGAAATGAGTGACAGTTGGATTTCATTCCAATATTTAACAGCACTGTACTACCTATGATTGTCAAGGTACCTATCCATTTGCCCTAAGATCTCACCATATCTATCGGCATTAACTCGTCTTGAAAAAAAAAGTATTCGAAAAAAATTGGCTTGTAACGACGTCATTGTGTAGTACGACTGAGCTGAACTGTAGTCTATTCGAAGTAATAACAATTTCGGTACGTACAACCAAGACAGTGAAGTGATACATATTCTGTTTAAGGCGATATCGCGTCGGTAAATATAAGGCTCGAGCCTCATGCATTTAAATATTGTAGTAAAAAATAATAACGACACTAATTTATATTTTTTAATTAAATCTAAATTAACACAGGCTTTTCTTCGCCGTTAGCCAGTGATATTTTATTATTATTTGTTTAACACAGGCTGTGTTGCCATTATTGATATAGAAGCTTTAGTTGTTCCATAATTTATCTATAAAGTAGATGGAGAGTATAGTATGTACAGATAGCAGCAAATGTGTCCTAAAGCATAGCAGTAAAGCGAATGACCTTGGAAGGCTGTCGGTAGATCTATGACGTGATAGAGTAAACATTCAAATGGAAATGTCACAAAATGTGGATGTGATCGCGGCGCATGACCACCGAGACAACGATGACCCACACGTGCTACATAGATAATATACTACCCATTGGCCTCAAAGGGGAGACAACGCCTCCAAGAGCTCAGTTAGCTGGTTCCCATACAGCAAGAAGGCTAACGCTCATAAAATAGTTGAGACGACCGAATTCTTTGATCAACAGTGAGTCACTTTTTTTCAGGCTGTACCACCTTAATTCATAAATCGTGGGACAAGGAATTTCCCAGCGCTTAATTCCCAGACACAGCTGTATGAACACAATTTGGACAGAGCAAAACCATAACATGTTGCCTACTATCAACTGATACACTAAGTTATTTGAAAATCGAATCGAATCAAATGTATTGACAAATTCCTATATTTACTAACTAATGAATATATCTATGAGCATATCTCAAAATGGCAGTAGATAAATCTTTCACTGATATATTACAGTGTTCTAGAATTTGAAAATGGACTTAACATTGATAAAATCTTAGTAAAGACTTCAATTTGTAGAAAAACTGTTCCCGCTGATAACATGGAATATGGAACAGACAGTGTTACTTTGATAGTATGAATAAAAAAGGGACAATAAGTTTCAAGGATATGCTCAATATTTAATTTCATTTATCTCAGCAGGGCCTCGTAATATGCATTTTAAGGTTTAAGGCTTAGTGACATTCTTCTTGAATGATTTAAAATGTAATAATTAGTTTATACACTTGTAACATAATTGTTCATCATTTTTAATTTATTCAATTTACAAACTTGAATTTTAATGGCTGGTCATTCTATCTCCCTCAATGTGTATTTAGCTCCAATTCATGTTATCGCATGAGAGTCCACTTGTTAGTTGCAATGAAAACTTTGTGGGGTGTATAAAATATATGTTGCTTCATACCAATTGTTAAGTGTTACAATAATATGACAATATTCAATATTCTGTTGAAGTCACAATGTGTTTTATCTGCCAGATGAAAATCTTACAAACCCAAACACGCCATCTGGTGAGCCTAGCATTGTAATTATTTTACAAGAACAAAACTTTTTAGTCTAGTTGTCCATCATATGTAGTACTCAACACACTACCACCCTAGTAACCCAAATACAGGTAACTGTGATAGAACATCACAATTAAATCTTACAAAACCAGCACAAACAACTCTACTCATGACTAACCATAGACAACCAGCCAACAGAAAAGACTACTCACAACAACTGGCCATAGACAAAAAATTCTACCCTTCCCAGAATATTCTATCAACATAATCTATTGTATTGACAACCCTACTTTATTCATACTTATCAGACTAATAACTACACTGAACGTATACTCAATGTTAATTCTTATCTACACAATGTGGCATCAATCTGTTGCAGTGAGGGTAGCATCAACTTCAGCTTCCTGCGGTAAGCAGGGTCAGAGGCCAGAGGATTATGTTCCAAGTATATAGTCACAAGCTTGTTGTTGTCTTTGAGGTATTCCACAGACGACCAGTCAGCTATCTGGTTGTTGTTTAACTGGAAAATGAAAATTTATTGCACAATTATGGGTCTGTTTAAGATAGGTACATGTATAACAAATTAATTACTGAATTTTGCAATTATATATTAATATTGGTGTATTAATGTAAGGCATATTTTTTTTATAAAAATACACAGTAAACATAAATATGTGGACAACATTGAAAAATACCAGAAATTATGTCAACAGATTTGCGATTCAGTTTTTTGTGCATCACACACACAAAGTTAGCCACATAAAATATTCTACATAGCAATTAATATCAAACTGTATATATATTAGAATTCCTTTTGAATCAGATGACATAATCTGACAAACGAAACAATGACAAAAACAGACAAACAAACAGGAACAGTGTGAAACTTATCCCTAATGTGGAACTTGCATTCAGATTAGAATGAATAATAAACAAAAGATGTTCTAAGGTGTGTAAAATCCGCCATCCCACACTTGGCCATCGCGACAGATTACGATCTTAAACCTCTCACTATGACAGAAGAGCCAAGTTCCAATCGTGGAATGATAAAAGGGTTGGAAAAAAAAATTAAATAAATACTAAGCTTACCCATAACTCTTCTAAGTCACTCATATGTCTGACATTTTCTATGGTCGTGATTCTATTCTGAGCTAGATCTAAGGTTTGCAGTTTCACTTGGTTGTCCAAGTTCTCTATTGCCGTCAAACCATTCTCTGATATGTACAGTTGTTCCAGGTTTGTCAGCTGTTCGAGATTTTCTATTTTCGTCAGCCGATTACTTTGTAAAACAAGAATCTCCAAATTGTTCAAATCCTCCAAATTATGTATTTTTGTCAATTTATTCTTTCCTAAATATAATTGCTTCAGATTTTTCATTCCCTCTAAATTTTTGATTTCCTAACAAATGACAAAAAACATTTTATTGTTTTGTTGAGTATTTCACTCGAGTAGAGTAATAAATACATAATTATATGGTTATGTGATATGTGAGTAACATGTTACACGCATATTAATTAGTTAATATATAGAATTTTGGGTGGAGCCAACTAAAATGGGAATTTTAACCTATAATAACATGTGTGTTCCTACATGTTGCCTTTATTTAAGTATTTTGCATGTTATACTGTGGTAATGATGTATCATAAATTACTAACTGCCTAGATCGTGTACTATCGGACGTTTCTAACCTAATTTTTGTATTATCTAGAAGTCTGAATTTGTGCCCGGTATATGGCAATAGACTCAGCCCCTATCGCACGGTGGGAAGTAAAATTTAATAGAAAAGCAAAAGCGATGATTTAATATTTCAGTTCGTTTGTTTAATTGTTAGTTAGTGTAATGTGGAACAATCTACAATAATATATTTTTCCATATAAAAACATTTAAATCATTAGGTACTGAAAAGATCAATTCACAACCATAATCTCCAATCTATTTAGTTATTAAAGTAGACTCGTTAAAATTAAACGCGTGACATTGCAGATTTATGCATCAAGAACGTTAAAATGTTATTGTTCGTTGGCACAATTTCTACAATTTACATATTTCGCGACGTCATGTACATAATAGTATTCCAGTAGCTTTCGAATCAGTCAATACGACGATGATTTAAGTGAGTGAAACCGTTTATTCAATCAAATGCACCCGCGTGGCGGTCAACGCTCCCTAAGGTCTGATTTGCTGCGATCTATTTAAATGGTTATAGGTATTAAAATAATTTTCATAAATTTGACAAGGCGGTGTATTTACTATTTAGCCTATATTTTAAAACTTATTATGTATATAAATATTACTTAACTGTACTACATTTCTTTAGTAATGGTGGCAAAGTCAGCAATTTCAATATCAAAGGTAAGACTACGAAAAATGGGTGAATCAAGTATTGTTTTCAGTGTTTAATTTGTAAGTTTTGTAAATTTATTTGGAGTTCAAATGAAATTAATAAAATACGTAAACCACAGATTGTTATATAAGTAAAGGATTAATATTTTTTTAAAAGATATCTAAAATTGCAAGATTAACGATTTTGAAAACATTATGTTTCATGACCATCATTATCATCAGCCTATCTCAGTCCACTGCTGGACATAGGCCTCCCCCAATGAGCGCCATTGCGCCCTGTTCTAAACATAAACAATCCCCCCACCCTGGATTATGTTTTCAATACAAATATACACGTAAGCATACACGTAAAAAACATATACCGGATATAAATACTTACTCGTATACGATTGTCACCGAGCTCGAGCAATTCTAACTTGGCCAAGTGATTTAAATTCTTAATCTCGGTAATTTTGTTTGAACTGAGGAATAGTTTTTTTAAATTGCACAAGTTGTTTAAGCCAGCTACTTCCTTGATTCTGTTAAAAGATAAATCCAGTATTCTGAAATAAAATAAAATATTATCATCCCATTTTTTCAAGCAAAAACAAAAAGGTGAGATATGTATATAAATTAATATTTAATGTCTATAAAAATAAAATGACAGAGATCTGTTGCTGTGCACACATCATGAAGAACTACTGTATAGATTTCAATTAAGATCTAAGTTTTATTACTTGGACTCTTGGCCTTTATAAAAAAAAATATTAGTAAAATTTTTAAGAAATGATTTTTCACATGGTGGTAGGGCTTTACTAACACTGATAATTCATATATTTTAGCTACAAACAGTAAAACAAATGTCATTGTTCACAAAGAAATTTCTTTAGCAAAGTGTGTTTTAACTTTAAATTTTTTTGTTTATTCCTCTACAAATAAAATAAATTATTAAAATTTTAAGTTATGCAGACAAAGTCGTGGGGTAAAGGCTAGCAAATAATCTAAACTAAATAATATGAAAAACAATATTATTCAGAATCTGGATATTTAAGTATTCAAGTACATAACCATTTATAACAGAAATAAAAAATAAGTTTAAAAATAAAAAGTAGGTACTTAAATTTATGTAGATGTATACATTTTATTTACTGTACATAATGAAAATGATTAGATAAACATAAGATATTTTGATTAGATCCACATCATGCTATTGAGCATTCCTTATCAGACTTGTCAATGATTTTTAAATGTCATTGAAAAATCTTGCTCGAGGTCTTTGAATTCAGCATCATACATTATTATTAACAAATGACCCACACACCCACATTTTTGTTCAATTACCTACATGTGTATATATGTACATACAAAGTGTATTTACTTACTCTAAATTCACCAGGTTGTCCAAATTTTCAATAACTGTTATCTGATTGTCGTACAGCTCAAGTTCCACCAGTGTTGAGAGTGTATCCAGACCCTCAATCTTCTTTATGAGATTCCAGCGTAGATATAACCTAGGATGTTCACAAATTATAATATAAGAATGATGAGTTAGAATACCATGTTTTATATGTTAGATCAGGTAAGATCTACATTAATTATGTTTATATATGTGTGTATGCATAAGTCTGTACATAGAAGTCAGTTTGTTTGTATATATAACTAATATGTATATGTTTTCTTGTATATTCTCTCTTAACACTTTTCAGTATTTTTCTATCACCCAAGTGCTAGGCATTCAGTAACCTTTAAATTTCCAGTTTTTACGTTATTAAATAAATAAATAGATAAAATTGGTTACTAGCAACGACAGTAACCATGGCATCTTTGTGTAAGATAAATTTATCAATATTACAATTGTTTTATTATATTGTGAAGTGCCAGCTATTACTGGCAAAGAAAATAAGTCGTATTCCTGTCCAGAAATAAAATATAATAGTACATTTTGTTCCATGTTACTCTAGCCACAAAAAAGTAAGAACAGTTTGAATATTGCCAGTTTAAGATATTGTTAAACGGCATTTGATATCTTGATTTACTTTGTATAATAGTAGTAGAACTGGGTAAAAAATCAAATGGTACTATGAGTTGAACTGTTTTTTTTTCTACAGAGGACAGGTGATATCATTACCACACTCTCATCAAGAAGACATGTTCATTTACTAAAAAATCAAAAATAATTTAAAAACCTTTTTTACTGTGTGTTTGGTTTAGGTCACACTTCACAGGTCATATTTCAGAACCCAATAAAACTTTGGGCTATTTAGGTACTATTATTTATCTATTTATACCAGATATATTGTATTGTAATATATAACATAATATCTATAGATGTCTCAAATATGTGATTGTAAAGGGATTATTAAAGCTGATATAAAATATATATATATTTTTGATAGTGATGAATATTTGTTACAATATTCTATCACCATTAATCCTTTTATTTTTCACTGTTGGATACAGGTCCCCATTCTAAATCAGAAGGGTTAATATTCAATGTTGATATTTAATTTGAATATTGGTACTGAGTCAGATAACAAAATATGTAATGGTGTTTGTGCATGGTTCAGTTGTTCCATGACTCATAGTGTTACACAATAATTGAATTGGCATTGATGATGAAAGTGTTAAATAATACTACATTGTTGACAATCTAAGGGGAATACTTATTCATTAATTAGTTCCAATTTAGTTTCGAATATACAGATTTATCCATTCAAATAAAATGTTGGGTTTAACTAAAAACCAAACCTCTGTAACCCCAAACCCTAATACCCAAACACTTGTAATAACATTTTTACCGTTCCAAGTTCTTCAAGGGCTCCAAGTTTTCTATTTTTCCAATTCTACCGTGATTTAAGTCCAGTTCATCGGTGTTTTCATTGATGATTATGAGCTCTCGAGTTTCCTCCTCAGCAGCCGGCGGGGTGCCCGGTGGCGGCGGAGAAGTCATTCCATCGTCCCTAGCGCCTTCACCATTTACCTCTTTCTCTTCCTTGATCTCATCAGCCTCATTATTAGCCATAGGTGTATCCTGGTTCTCTAAATATCAAACAAACTTCATAATATACAAACGAACGCATGACATTAGTTAATCAACAGGAAAAGTATATTTCACTTACGTGCCATAATTATGTTATATCGCGCAAAGTATTGACATCACCTATAAAAACAAATGAATGTACGTTTATTATTAAAGTTGCAAATTATAATAATTTGAACTTCTGAAATATCAAGAAGCACTAAAGGTTCTACTACTGTCAAACATTGACATTGATTAACTAGATAGTAGACAATGCAGCAATCACAACATAAAAATTACCATATATTTTAGTTAATAATCGAAAAATTTATAGATTTAGTTTATAGGAAACAACATGAGTAGCTTTATTAATTTATATTCATTAGCGTTTATATAGGTACCTTCATTCTATATTAAAAGTAATAAATTTGGTGTTTTCTATATTCACTACATAGGGTCAGTGTTTTAGTAGTCTGTGAATCTGTCATTTTTATTAGTTCCCGTGGCTTTTGTTTTGACTCCGCCAAATTTGAAAATGAAATTTAAAAATTTAATTCATTATGAAATTCTGTAAAACTTGAATGATTTATTAATCTTATTGTTCGATTTGGATCTCATTGCATTATTATATAGTAAGAATGGAAGAAATTAATGACCAGCATTGTATCGTAGAAAAATTCGATATCAAAATAAAGACGAAATCAAGAGACGGATTAATATTGCAACTTCACCATACTATTCGCGGATTGAATGGTAACCGACGCATACGGTTTTCATCGGCGGCTTTTGATGATGCACATGAAAAACTCGCATGTGTCGATAACGCCGGAAACATATTCATTTTAGATTTTTATGAACTTAAATTTTGGAAATTGACATGTAAAGCACCTTGTTCTGCATTACATTTTGTTCCGAATAAACAGGATACGCTTGTCGTTGCTAATACTAAACAATACGACATAAATTTTATGGACATAGAAACAGGATGTATTTCGATCACCTTGAAGGGTCACACAGCCCCTATTAGCAATATTTCCTTTTCAAATAGCAAAATAAACAATTTATTGACGGCCAGTGTACAAGAAGCCGTTTTATGGGAACTTAAAAATTATACTAAATACTTTACCTTGAATACATACCCAGGAGCTCAAATACAACAAATTTTATTTACACCTGTTGGTGATCATTTAGTTGCCTGCTTTCAGAATGATACAGTGCAGATATGGAAGCATGAAAATATGAAATCTATTAAACAAATAATTCCAAATGATTTGAAACATATGAAAAGTTTGGCTTTCACTATAAATGGCCGAGCAATGGCTATGGCAGGGCTCTGCCCTACATTAATCCTCTTTAGTATGGATACATGGAAGGCATTAAAATCTATAGACTTAACAAAATATAACATATCAGGAGTCCATCAAATAGCATTCATACCACAATTGTTTGATGGTGGGGCAAATAAAATTCTGGCTATATTAAGCAGTGATTGCATATTATACCTCATGGATTTAGAAATGCATAAAGTCATACACAGCGTTCACCCCGAGTCATCTGGAATCCGTAAATTTGTTGCAAGTCCTACAGGAAAATATTTTCTATGTATCCTTCAGTTGGGTGAAGTAAATATTTATAATTCTTCAAATGTCATGGAAATTGCTCAACATTTTATTCAATCTCCAGAAAAGAATGTTCCACCAACACCTACAGTCAAATGTGCTGAACATACTTTTAAACCAGTTGAGTGCTCCAAAAAAGTTGAAGTGGAGCAAAAGATGAGAGTTTGCATGGAAAGTGCCAGACTAAGAAGAATATTGATGCAGTATGGGGAATATCCAGATAAGTTCCGTTCAATAATTTGGAGATCACTTCTTCTCACGCCAAGAAATAGAGGAGCCTATTCTAGTTTAGTTGACAAAGGGTTCCACTCTGCTTATGAGGATTTAGAAAAACAGTTTACTATACACAGTTCTATAACACTGAAAAGTCTCAAACGGTTACTATCTTGCCTTGCACATTGGTGTCCTCTGTTTGGTGTTATGAAGTTCTTGCCTGGTTTTGTTTTTCCTTTTGTAAAGGTACTGCAGAAAGATCCTCTTTTGTTATTTGAATGTGTGGCTACTGTTCTCC
>DWMF01000935.1:0-12676 GCA_018244815.1 Parelbella polyzona | reverse complement strand
GCCTACGAGGAAAGGTCAATGGACTTGTTCAGATTTAGTCGAGTCGAACATCTCGGTACAGTCAATCACGCTAAATATCATTATTGGCAGACTATGTGTATGAAGTCCTTTGTTTATATTAATTCCTAAATATCCTGACGTGCTTATACTTATTCATAAAAATCTTTGGTTTATATTTATTGCATAAATCATTTATGCGCATTAAAAAAATTACATTTGACATTTCCGTTCCCTCCATATTTTTTTTTTTATTTTTATGCTAGCTATATATCGCATTTATAGACGAATACGAATTTTGTATCGCACTCACACTAGTATATATATAAGGATATAAATCTGTCTCTATCGCATACATTAGACATATCAATGATCTGAGACTTAGCAATTCAGCTGTTTCATGGTTGTAAGTTATGTATCATCATCATGAATTTCTTCTATGTTCATTAAAATCAAATATATGTTTTCTTAATTGACAGTAAATTAAATATTTAACAATTACTTTACATGAGGATGTGATCTACCAGTGTGGATAAACATGACGATGATCTATTATTGATTTTTCAAGTTTTTCAAAATTTGACGGCCACTCAGTAATAAGCTTATGTAATGTGCTAAAATGTGCAAATATGCAATTAGTTCAATAACCTCTAAACAATCGTCGAGAAGAGAATTTATTAAAACTCAAAAACTCAGAACACATGCCAAAATAGTAAAGGAATAGGTAATAGGTACAGTAGAGTGAAATATGGATAGTTTTTTCTATATCTGTTTTTGAATAATTCGATTTCTTCGTAGGTCGAGTGACGCGGAGGCTGAATGTGTGCCCGGTATATGGCAATAGGCTAATTATCTATTCCATAGTGGGACGTAAATGCAACTGATTGAATGTAGCAGTTTACTGCACTCCTTTCAATACCCTTTCGTGGATTACAGGTGTGATGTTACTTTTTTTTTAATAAATTAAGCTTGTCACTTTTTACTCTGCGTACGGGGCAGGCAAAAAGTACAAAGAGCCAAATGTCTCTATTCTTGCAGACCTAACGTGCTTATTTTCTATTCATTAATTCTCTGTATACATGGACACCGGTTTCTGAGACCTGTAAGTCCTTTACCAGCCATTACCTCAATTTCAAATAATTAAAATGGTATCATTTCGTACATTGCTGAGAAGAAGTGGATGCTTTTTTTAATTACAAGCACAGGATGTGAGGTGAATGTTTCGCGGCGAAAAACACAAAGAAACGAAAGTGTCAATCCTGAACAGTATATATTTCATAATAATTTTGGATTTCAAAACAGTCGTTTTGTATCACAAATCTGTAGATATTGTTCGTGACCAATCATATCAAGTGTTGTCTTTAGTTCTGTGGAGTGTCGGAGGCTGTGTGGTTGACCGCACGTCTCTATTTCGTTGCGAGGTTCTTTCCACGCTGTTACAACTAACAATGGATGTTATTTTATATCACAATGGATTTATTAATAAATCGGTAGTCGCTGAGCACGTGCTAGTTTATTAAATGAATGTCGAAGTTTGTAAATTAGTTTTATTTCAATTATTTTATGTCGGTACATTTAAAGTGTGTACAGTTAAATTATCTACCGGCTTAACTCACGTGTTTGTCGGGATCATCAATATGATGAACTCTAATCGTTTTGCTGTTAAATAAGGGTTTCCTCTCAAAATAGGGAGGATTAGGGATTGTCTGTTATGCTGACCAAGTGTGGCTTATTGTTAGTATAGTTCACATGCTTCTGGAGAATTATTAAAGATTATTGAAGAAAAAACAGACGACAAACGGGCTCAGGCCGCATTTGAGCTCCGCCTATTAGTTTTTCCCACCATTCAAACCTTGGTAAATAAGAAAATTTGCGGCAGGCATCTAAAATTATGGAAGAATACAATTAAGTATTAAATTATAACAACATAAATACTATTATAGCTAGTTCTCTATTGTACATAATTTATGTAAATGGAATATATTATACTAAATAACACACATTATTCCATACGAAGCACATGACACAATCAAAACACATGAAAGAATATTTATTAATGATTGAATTTTTAGTTTTAAATAAAATCACAAGGACAGGAAAATGTTGTTTAATAGCAATCTAATGAGATTTATTCATAGGTTAAACGTTTCCGTATTTACGAAGTCGGCTGCCATAGACAAGTAAACACTGTTATCGTATCCGGTCGATGTCGATTTGAGACCTTTGACTAATAATAGTGTATGCAGAATAATATTGTTATTGTATGTACATTGCTTTCTACTTCTTAAAATACATCGTACGACATACGGAACGCATTTATTTTAAATTTATCTTTGTTTTGAAGGTGAAGGTAAACTGTCGTGAGGAAACCCGAACACCATAGACGTTTCTATAACGTTATTTAACTATTTAAGGCGTGTGTAGCCAGTTAACCCGTGCTTTGTTAGCGTGGCAGGCTATGGCCTTAACCCTTTCATTTTGAGATGAGACTAATGTCCAGCACTGAAAAGCTAAAAGGGTTGATGGTGTTGGTGATGATACTAATTTATTTTAAAATTATTTACGGCGGAAATAGTTAAGAAATAAGATTTCAGTTGTCCACGCGAAACCTAAAAATAACAAGACTTATGGCAAGTACAGTGATGTTTTTATTATTTAACACTGTCACACTCTTTTTATCGTTTCACTGTTGGCCATAGGTCTCCTATCAGATTGAAAAGACTTAAGGCTACATTATATGATGTAACCTTAAGTGTTAGCCTTAAGCTTTAAGCTGTACTTAATGGAAATCATCATCACATTAGCCTTTACCTTTCCACTGCTGGACACAGGCCTTTGCCAAGGTATGCCACAACATCCGGTCCTCCACAGATCTCATTCAGCTGCTATCACCTGCCTGATTATGGCAATGGAAATGATATCAAATAATGCCAAATATCATAACACATAAGAACATTAAATTTAATCTTACAACTATACACATACAAGTATTAATAGTTTCTCCGGCTTACAAAGTCTCTGCTGGCCGAGACGAAGTACCTACTATTTGTTCAGATAATATTTGCACAATAATAAAACCAACGTCTTCAACAGATCGCATCGAACGGAATATTGCAAGGGTATATAACACGCGGAAATCAACTTGATACTTGCGAGAAATACGCTTCCCTCTCCATCTCACTCCGCCTACCAACGCTTATTGCTATCACCTTTGACGCGTCAGTTCTTCCCTATTACGTTATCCTTATGAGGATCCTAAGTAAATTCTGCGAGTTGCAAGACAGAATAACCACTTGAGGCCGATGTTGACTTTGCAATACACATGCTAAATAAACCAAAAGGATATATGGATATATGGTTTTTAGCGCGAATCTCAAACGTACGTGTTCGGACGAGAGGATTAAAAAAACATTGGACTTTCTTAGAAATTAAGTTGTGTCTGTTTTCGAGCTTTTCTTTCAATAATAGGTTTTTGACGTAGTGTTTTTTCCATTAATATATGTGATATAAAAAGCATATTGTTTTGTTTATTAAAAACTATTGTGGTCCTGTTCTGTATAGCGACCATTTCTTACTGGCAGTTTACATAAACCTTTTGCTTTTACTAATCAGTATTAATTTTTTTAATATTTAGTTATTGCTGATACAATTTAAACCGAGCAAAAACGATACGTTGACTACCTCGTGGGCGGTTGCAAGCGTGACTGTCGATCGGGAAGTCCTGGGTTCAAATCACGGGTCGGGTGCTATTGGATTTTTCTAATTTATAATTTCTAGTAGTGACTCGGAGTCTGGAATTGTGCCCGGTGTTTCGCAATATGGTCACCACCTATTCCATGGGACTTAAACATAACTGGTCGCTCGGCAGTCGCGGTTGCAGCTATTCGACCATAGTCTCATATTATGGTCATGTTTAATTTCCCTTTAATTGAGATTTGGACCAGTTTTCACAGCTGGTCGTTGTACATTCAATGTTTTATGAAAAGTGAACTTAGCAAATGAAGTAGGTATACCATTTAATATGTACTCGTGATTTTTTTGCATGGGTAACACAGTAGGTATAGACAATGTCCATTATTAACACGACCACGACGACCTAATAAACGCGAGGCTGACATGTGGGTATAGGATGCAGTTTATTGGGGGCGGTACAGTATTAGATGCATTAAACGCTGATGTGGACGAACTTTAATATGGGTGTGCCAATTTTTCCCGCTTGCCGCCCGCCCACCAGCGTCCGCGCCGCTGCATCGTACGATCGCCTATTTATAGAATCAAATGTGGCATTGTTTTATTCGCCGTAGACGTTTCGTCCCAGTACTTTTCCATGCAAAACCGTTAACCCCTGAATGATAAGTGTGAAAGCGGGATCGTGCTTTGCAATGATTACATATAACCGCATAAATTACGCTGGCCGTGATAAGTGTTTTGTACTCCTTCGCTTTGTACTAGTCTCCATCAATATACATATTGCTCGTCATTCACGCTGTCCATTACTATTGTTGCGTAATTGTTCTTTAAATATTAGCGAGTATGGACATCGCATGATGATTTATCGGGAACAGACATTTCCAGAAGGAGAAACTAGATATAGGTACTTGTAATATAACATAAAATAAAATTGATTAGTTTAAGGAGCGAATACAAAGCACATTTTCAGTAGAATATATTTTATAGAGTTAAATAAATGATTACACGATATTTGTTTAAATCGTTTTTTTAATTTAGAATTTCCAGTAGTGACTCGGAGTCGGTATCCGTGCCCGGTGTATGGCAATAGGCTCACCATCTGTGACATGGGACGTAAACGTAACCGGTGCCTACCTACCTACCCTTTCGGGGATTACAGACGTGATGTTACGTTTGTTTAAATCATTTTTAGAGATAGGTATGTTACTGGCATAGTATATTGTATTTTTTTGCAGTTGACAAGTCAAGATCATAGTCTAGTAAGTTTATGGATAGGGCATGTAATGTATAGTTTAAATATAGTATTGTTTGGCAACGGGTGCGCGGCCGTGCAGGCGAGCGCGGGCGCATGTGGTATGGCCGCTGATGTTATCGTATGTATTATGACTTTCTTCGCGCCTGGGCCTATTGTGTGCGACAGTCGGGCCGGGGCCATCCTGTCGCTTACTCTTGTTATCAGTACCCGCGCGAGCTGATAACATCTTGTATTTGTTTACATAAATATTACTGTGTTGGACGTGCGTGTTCAGTGTCTGTCATGCTATGGATTTGCGGGTGAGAATTTGTTTTTTTTTTTTATTTAGTTTAAATCGAATTGATACTATGGTCGTATACAATATATCGCTATTGACGTTGTTTTGAATTAAATTTAATATCTATATGTTGAATGTAGAGAACTCACTTCGGGTCTGTAAGGATAAAGATAATTGGCATGCGTTCCTCTCAGCTTACCTCGAAAGGGATCTGGGTTAATAACACGATAATAATCTTATATTTAGGAAAAAGTTTAAATAAGCTAAACAATTAAATATTTGTATGTAGCTTTAATTGTTGTTTAATCATTCATACCGTTATATATAGATATACATTCAATTTTTAGGAGTTATATTTAGTGACTTACTATGAAACTTAAATATTAACTAATATGTTGCAAAACAAAGCTTATTATAAGTTTAATTTTGCTAATTACGACAGTGAGCTAGTTAGTACAATGAGCTGGTGTTTTCATTAGCAGGCTGCATTAATCTTTACTATGTACCTTGAAACTTGTGAGTAGGTACTGCATCTATTATGTGCTACGAAACTTGGAAACGACATTGCCATGTGCAAGAATTTAGACTAGATATGTTTAATTCTATGCCAGTGTATGGCAATAAGTCTATTCCCTGTTCTACAGGACGTATAACAACTTGTGAAACGTGGGAGTACTACACTTTCTCCTTCCTTTTCGGGGCGTGGCGTGGTGTAAATGTAAGCGTAATGTTGTTTGGCTAGAACCTTAAATTATTTACATTATATATTGTATTCAATCACGTACACAATATTGGAATTTTTAATGCAGCGATACAAATAAAATAAATATGACCGCAGTTAATAGGCCGTGAGTTGTATCAAGTGAACCAAGATTCTCGGTTATGCTAAAGTAAAAATAAAAACCCATTGGAAGTTATCAGATAAATGGGTTATGTAAATATGTATGTAAAAGCTATGCAATTGGTTTTTTTTTCATGCGAATACGGTCTGATTTCCTTAATTTGTGAACCATTACGGCAACATTTTAGTCTGTTTTCCTGTCAAATGACAGATGTCAAAAGATTAGTGGGTGGGAGGGGGGAATGTTAGAAATATAGGTTAGTGGTTATAAAATTTGAAGAACGTATTTGCTAGTCGGTTTGTCGGAAGTTTTAAACTAATCGTTTGGTTTTTTAGGTATTGACCAAAAGCATAGACTAGATGCCTTAACCACTATTGCATAATATTACTTCTGGCTTATCCCTCTTTCCTCCCCGTCTAAATTAAAAGGATATTCAACTTACCTGTAAGATAAATACTAAATTTGTCAGAATTATAAGGGCTAACTGTTATCTTAACCCTTCTATTTTAACTTCTATGTTAACTGATTATATATTACATATAAAAGTTGGGTCTTTAATATCTCGATAAATAACTGGAAACTTACCTATTAAACAATCTATATAGGACAAATACGGCTGATTTACTGTCTTTATCAATTGCGACATTTCTTTGCGTTTCTCTCGTGTTCTGATATTATACGAGTGTTATTTATTAAACGATAGCAAGCGACACAGTTAAGGAAATAATCAATTTGTGTACGTAAATTAAACCTTGGAAAATTTCTCATCTTCTTTTTTTTTAATTTTTACTTTTTCTTTTAGATAACTGTTTCGCGCGTTAGTACTTAGGATGTTCCTACTAACTTTAATGCTTTCTAATAGGTACCTGTATTAATGTGTTGATATTCAACTGGGAGTTCTATTGTTTTATCAAGAGCTAATATCGTTCCCGTATTTCCTCTAAGGGGTATGCAGAGGAGTGTAATAACTAGTGGCACTTTTTATTAGTTATGCTTTAATCCCCTGTAAATGGGGTCGAGACTGTTGTAATGACCAGAAATAAAAAAATGTTTCATAACCAATACCTGAAAATCAAAACATATCCAAATAAGCGCGGGTAGTTGGATAATGACTGCACCAGTGCTGCCACCTACCAAAGAATAACTTTAAACGAACAAAATATTTCTTGTTATTGATCTGTCATATTACATAAACCGATCACATTTTGCTTACACTAAGCTCAGTGTGATTAGTCAAGTTATGCACGATCGTAATAATTATAGTTATCACAGTTCCGAGATCCAGTAGACACTAGGTACGATGGCCCGACCCGACCCGACCCGCTCGCTAAAAAGATCGGATTTCAGCTTGTTATTTTCACGTACAAACTACAAGATAACGCCATGTTGTTGTTGGTTAAAATACACACGCGATTACGAATGCAGACTCGTTGCATGGCCAGTGTTCGTATGCATCGTCTAATTACTGGGTACAGAGAAATGTTAAACGTTTTACATAGTACTAATTGAATATGAGAACGTTGGCACTAAAGGTTATCTGTGTTGGTTCGATGTGTTTGTCCTTTATTATTAATTGGGCGCCATTTTTATCTTGCAGTTATTACAAAAAATAGGGGTAAAGGAGAGTAGGATTTTATTCCATTATATAGGTACATATATTATAAAGTATGTAAATACATCTTATTTAATGATAATTTGCTCTTTATTTCATTGTTTCTTTGCTGATTTATTTATTTGATCCGATTCGACGTGTAACTAATTGTGACATTGTATAACATAGCTTAATAACATAAAATAAAATTCGTTAGATTCGTAAGAAAATTGAATTTTTATAGTCTTCGAGAAAGTTATAAAAAAGATAGAAAATTACGTCGAGTGCAAAGACTTTCATTTATTTTTGTATGAAGGGGTAATATCTTTGGTTCGTAAATACATACATACGTCACACGCGCACACAATTACACATACGTATATAAATATTTCGACGTTCATGGCTAATAAGAATTTCTTGTAAGGTAATTCTTATTATAAGGTAAGTATTTGTAAATTGTTTTATATATTTAAGGATTATTATTGATATATTATAACATAGGCCTCTCCAATCGCACGCCACTTTGCGTATATCGTTACTCCACTGAGCTGGAAGGCGTCCTCCGCTACGTTTGCGAAGTCGCGGTCTCCACTCCAGAACACGTCTGCTGCAACGATTATCGGTTCTGGTGAGGCCTATGTCCAGCGGTGGACGGAGGTAGGCTGATGATGATGATGATATTATAACATATAATTGGCTGTTCTCTGTAAAGTTTTTCTATCATTGTGCCAGATGCGGCTCTGTGTCGTCGTCTCATTATCAACAGCACGTCTCAATCCACTGTTGGATACTGACCATATCTGTTCCATATCTATCTATTTCTATTTTGCTTATATTTCTATTCAACAGCAAGTAATAGGTAGGTATCTACTTCGTCAACTATCTATTCATATGTTAATTCGTAACAGCTAATAATATAAGGGCATAAGGAAGATCTTAAAAGGACAATTCCGTTCTAGCAACGCACAAGATGGCCATGTAAATTGCTACTGGTTTCAGTAACAAGAATTCTGGTAACGGTAAGGAATAAGTACCTAAATAAAATTATAACGGAATGTTGATGTATGTAACTACGACTTACCTATTATGATCAAATACTTCGGATACTATCTGTTAAAGCCGCAAAAAGTATTTGAAATCGGCTACATAAATGACGAGGGATACATTTTAAAAAGACATTACGATTTTGTATGGATATAGATAGGTAGAGAGAGATATTTGGCACTCAGTGCTCTCTGTCTGCCCCGGTAAGGACTATATAATAATAATAAAATTGTCATCAAACTGACGAATAGCAGCACCAGTAGTGTCGTCGGATGCAAGTGTCGCGCGACGACGCGGTCACGCTGCGTGCGCGTCACGGTGCGGCGCGTCGTGTCACCCGTCCCCTCGTAGTAGGACGCGGGCACTCACTTGTCTATGCGTTGCGTCTAATGTTGATTATTTAGTCTGTAGAGTCTTTGGTGGTAAGTTATCTATATTATATTTACCTCAGTGGCGAGATATTGAAGAGGCCTTTCTCCAGCAATGGATGGGGGCAGGCTGATGATGATGTTGATGGTTAGATTTGTTTACCATTTGTCTTTTTTATTGTGTTCTTGTTGCGTGATGTTATTTCTAAGTATCGAATTGTTTATGTAAATACTTCTTTAGGTATATTATCTGAGTAACGTTTTAAGAGTATGGTTGAAAATTTAGTTAATACAATCTTTTGCAGTTGTTATGAGATTTCAAAAATACCAAAATATTAATTTTAATATGTCTATCTGTTAATACAGGTTAAGATAATGTTCGGTTCAAATAACTATTTAAGTACCTACATGTTAAATATTCCTAGCTTTAGTGTATTAGTAATTCTGTTTAGGGAAATTTTGTGGGTAATTGTAGTTAGTTATTTTTAAAACACTTGGTTTTCTGAGAACAAGTGCACAATACGAACAGTGAAGTCATTGACTTGCAATATAATTCTTGTATCTACAACATAGTAAGTTTAAGAGGCTAACAAATCGATAAACGATAATCTATTTGATCAAAGTATCACACACTTGACAACTAGAGTTGGATTTTCCAACTGTAACAACACAAAAGTATACTAAGTCCTAATTATTAATTCTTTTATGATTCCACTGTGTGGCACAGGCCTCCTCTCAAAATAAGAAGACTTGAGGCCCATTGTCATCGTCATCAGTCTATCTCAGTCCACTGCTGAACATAGGCCTCCCCCAATGAGCGCCCACGCGCTTTGTCCTCGACTTGTCGCATTCAGCATCTTCCTGCAGTCTTTCGCAGATAGTCATCCCATGGGGCCGGATCCGGGCCTAACTCATGCCTTACTGGCCAAGCGTTAGTTGTCAGATCAAATAATAGAAGATAGAATATGATCTTTCAAAAACAAAACTGCAGAAGAAAATATATACATATGTCATCATAATGCTGCAGAATTGTTAAAATCACCAAAACAAGTTTCAATTATTCACAGCTTCAACAAGAAAACCTCATTCATGTTTAAGAGCTGTTATAAAATTTTCTATTATCGGAATGCTGAATGTGGGGGTTCCATTCTATTTCCACCAGTGTCAGTGAAGGTCACTCACGATGCGCGCTCCGCCCGCCCTCTGCCTGACAAACAAGAGTGTTCGAGGTCGAAGACCTCTCGCCGAATTGTACACACAATTATACAATACCTTTTAGGTAGTTATCTACTGTCTGCATTGTATCTATGCACTCAGTGTAAGTGATTGAGCTTACTATTGAGTGCTAAGTCTGTCAACCCGCACATGATCATCGTCGTAGATTCTGTATCTTGGAAGAGATCCATGTCCAACAGTAGAATGATAAAATTGTTGATCATATTGATGAAATATACTACATTAAAAAGTTATAAAATATATAAATACATAATTAAAATGTAGTTTAATTGTTTTGCCATTGAAAGCCTTGTTATTAATTTGACATAGTTTTCTCAAATACTACGTTATTTAAATGTCAATTTCTTTGCTTTTAGCGCGCGACACGGTACAATGCGGTTTTGACATAAATTATAAACGGTATTTTAAATATTCAGACTAAAAAATTCATTCTATTAGTATATACTTGTACAATTTAATAAAAGCTGTTTATTAAAATTTTTAAATATTCGGAGACTGACTCGGTTGGAGATTTTATTTTATTTATTTATTTATTTATTCTTTATTGTACACCATATACAGGCATAACAAAAGGCGAACTTAATGCCTAGTGGCATTCTCCACCAGTCAACCCTTGGGAAATAGGATCATCTCAAAATTAAAATTTATTTTGTAAAATAAATAAACATAAGGGTATTATTCTTTTCTCTATAATCCTGAGTACTTGTCAGATAGGAATATTACATCATACATGTATGAAACATACATCGTAATTCTCGCAACACTGTGAGTGTTGATATCATAGCGTCGCAATATTGTCTGTCATCTCAGTTACTAAACAAAAATGCGGGATTTAGGCTGCCCCCTTATATAGGGTTATTGCCATAACTTACTAATTACTTTCAAACACAGAAGTATATTTTAATCGTTTTAGTTATAACATGTGATTATGATTATAATATATTTTTAAGGTTATCTAGTTTACCTCCATTAGAGCACAACTTCTGAACTTAATTTTTGATTGATACCTACTTGATATACAACTCGTGTATCTAAAACTTTGATGTTTTAAACTTACCTAACCGTCAGTCTGATATATCTTTGGCATCCACTACTTAGGCATCTAATGTTGGATATACAAGTCTATTTAGTTTTTGGTATTTGTTTTAAGATAACTTGGAGCACTGCCAAGTTTGAAAATTTATTGCAACTTTTAATAAAAATAAATTTATAACTGGATCATCCAACTTTGTTTTCATTAGACTATTTTTATATTAACACGCCAGATCCCTTGCGGGGTTGATATATTGGGAGCACTGAGTGCTATATTTTATATCTATCCTTATGAACCTGACATGCTTCTTCTACAGTCATCGCTCTCTTTATTAAATGATAAACTTCACATATGTAATTGCATAATGCCATTACTATCTGAGCTTACATGAAATATCCATTGATTCATTTCATGACGTAAATTGTGAATATTATTTAGTTAATGGTGACTTTGCATAAAATCAAGGAAACAACAGATGCCTCAATATATTTCATTAACAAAAGCCCAGATTTACTGAACTATTTATTTCAATGATCGTCGAGCATTGAGGAAGTCAGTGTGTCAGAGTGACAAAGATAGATACGTATGTATAGGTATCACATGTATATACGTTTGTGTATTTATGCGAGTGAGAAATAATATTGTTCAATCTCAGTTTTATATATAAATTGTGATCATTTAATTTTTTATAGATTCTGTGTAGGTAAGATTAGGAAGTCATATGTTTTATTTTGTTTTTAAGGTATTCTTAAATACCTATCTCGTGTTTAATCAGATTATTGAGTAAATTACTAAATTAGATGACCAAAAGGATGAGAGAGCTAGTATTATTTGAACAGCTACTGACTTTCTCCATTTCAATTAATCATAAGTAGGCATTTAATACAATCATCAAAGTAGGTACTTAAAGTTATTTAAAAAATATGAAGTACTCATATCGAATGTTCGAGAATATTAGTTCCGATTTTTTAAAGTAGAAAATGCACGCCGGGTCTATGAGGATAGAGTTACTTAGCATTCTGTCTAACCCGTAAAGGACTTGGCGTAGCTATGTAAGAATAACAATAGTTTTCTTTAGATAAATACAACTGCTTAAATTTAAGGTATGGAGATTAGCTTAAAGTATGGATCAAAACGATTTGAGCTTCATGCATAGTTATCTAGTCATGGGATTCCATACCGTTTTTCAGGCGTCGTGAGAAGGTTTAAGAGGATATAAATCGTGGATGACATCGTTTATCGAAGCAGGCTGCGGGCGCATACATTACACAGTCGTGGTCTATAACTTAGTTGCGGCCAGAACCTGCCCCCCAGCCGATATACACCATATTAAGTCAGCCGCT
>DWMF01000934.1:0-12677 GCA_018244815.1 Parelbella polyzona | reverse complement strand
GTACCTTATTGACGTTCGGCGCGTGCATCTTTGACGTATATGGGGTTTTATAGCTTCGATTTGTAACCCGTAAGTTAATGTTATAGGGATGAAAGATGTATTTCTTTTTCATCTTCGGTTTTTCTCCGTTTATACGACATTGCTTAGTAGGTATACGACACAAATATGAACTCAGTGAGGATATTTCTTTTCTCTACTGCTGCAAATTTTGTAAGCCGCAATATTTTTTTATTCATCCACATTTTAAAATTGCGTGGGGTATAAGTTAATTGCAAATTTTCAATACGACAGGAGATTCTTATGCCAACAGTGGAATGATAAATGGGTCGATTATTACTTTTATTGCTGTTCTTTATAAACTAGTGTAAATCCGCAGGTTATAATTAATTAATCTAGGAGACAGGTATTCAGTTGAATGTCAACTGTTTACAAACGTGAACAATTAATAATCATTAAACAATCCACCCCACTGGTTTGCCTTAAGGACTAATTTCATCAATCATTAAAGGGTACGAAAGAAATACTCAGATGTTTCACAACCCATATTATTTTATTGCGTTTTATACTAAAAATTATAACATTATTTTTCAGATTTATTTTCAGGCAGGGTGTTTTACTGTCGTTGAACTATAACCTTATCAAATAATAGATATTATAATAATGTTGTATATGTATTATAATAGTATAAAATATTTAATAAAACCCGACTAAACTTTATTATCTGCGAACTTTACTAGAAAACAAGGTGGCGTTTTATTTGTGATAAAATATTTTTCCTAAAACCACTAGATCGTCAGTATGTCAGTACTGGATAAGATTATAAGGATTATAATTATTCGGCTTGTAAATGATTTACTGATACGTTTTTATGCACATTTTGCTACGTCTGTAGACTATGTGAAAACAACTTTAAGGTTTCCCTACTTCTGTAGATATGGTTAGGCCGTTAACACACGCTATAAGATCAAACATAAAAACTTGGCATCAGTAATAAGCCGCCAGTTATTCAAAGCGATCCTATCGTGGCCATGACCTACTCCACCAGCCAGTTCGAAAGTGCGAATTGGTAGAGAACATTCATTAACCTTCAAACAACACTAAATATCCAAATGAAGTAAATGCCTTCGAAATAACAGCAAATAATAGCGAAATGCTTTCCAAATAATAACAACAAAACAAAAGCAAAATCGAAATATTTTCCTTACTATAAGTACTCGCATTTATGAGCACGCGCTGCCTAAGCTCACAAAGAGTCCTATAATGACAATACGCTCGCTTTGATAGTTTGGCCAATCCTTCCTTTGATTTTTACCAAGTGCTCAGATTTGCTTGTCTTTGGTCATGTTCGTTTGTACCGGGCCCCGCCGCCCGCCGCCTGACCTCGTACGGTTGATCGAGTCTACTGTTTTATATTTTATTTCATTTTCTATTTAAGATGTTAGTTATGCTTATGATTTGGAAGGGTTTAAGCAGTGATAGTTTTATGGCTTAGAATCCAGCCGTCCACTTAAATGGTCCTTATTTTAAAACTGGCGCTCAACACTTTTTCAAAATTATTTGTGTTCTTAAAATTGGATGTCCCTTTTGGTACCGGTGAAGGAAAATGTCACAATATAACTCGCACAATTTAGTTTTTTCGAAAATATTTTATCAGATGTGTGAAGCTTATCGAAAGACATATATCAATGGCTGCTTTGCTGATGCTGAGCTGCAGAACGAGAAGTCGTGATGTCTTGGCAGTCAGATCCTTGTCACAAAACGCTTATGGTTTTGTCATTAAACTGCGAGTTATTATTAATGTAACTTTCAATAACGTAGTATAATACACAAAACTAGATTAATCAAACTGTTCATATCTCAGGAAAGTTTTCTAATTAATTTTGCGGATTCGCTGTCTGATACGAGTAGTTAGTTCGCATTGATAAGGTCGGAGAATATTGAATTAGTGTGATCCCCGAGATCGCGTGTAAGCCGATTCCACGCTTAAAGGGTTCGCCGGGATTTGGTCTGATACCGTTTTTCGGATGAAATCCATGGTACGCGTGAAATATTTGATGTTGCTCAACTTACGGGGATAGAAAACCCTCACATTTGAATTATATACCAAAGATTGTCGGGATTACGTAACGGAGATAGACATAAGATATCGGCAACTTCGACTTACTAAATAATATAGCTTAAGTAGTTACGGAACAGTTCGCGCGAACATGTCTTACAACGATAAACGTCAAAGAGGTGTCGATAACAACTTGGGTGCTTTAGCAATTTCAAAATGGCTCTATAAAGTATAAACGCAAGGGAGCTTGCTCAGGTGCGCGGGAAATTGTAAAACTTTACAGTTAATTGAAACTTCTTTAGTTGAAAACGCTAAACAAAGTGAGATACAGAATGTCCGTGTTGCACAATTTCGAAGCGGATTTATTACATTTACCCAGTTATTCTTTATTTAGGTATAACCCGACCAGTGAACCGCATCTTTAACGACCACCATTTCGGATGGAAAAAGAAATTGCGCATTACACCTGGTGACTGATACACTGGAATTAAACGCTTAAAAATTAACTGAACACTTACTTTGAGAACCATGTATTGCTCAATGAAGCTCGGATACGCGTTGCTTACGCTGCTTATGTTAGCAGAAATCTATCCGATCCCGAACACAAATCAAAGTTCAGCTCACGTGAAATAAATGATGACGCGAGCTGGCGCGCCGCCAGCGTTGCGTTGTTGTGACGTCACGCGCTATGACGCCGAGTTATGTTACGATGGGCAGGTAATAACTTCCAAGTCAATGACTAGTGTGGCTTGCGCTGTGTTTAATCGAGAACGGTTAATAAATTATGTTAAGGATGTGTTTCGAATGTTTTGTATTTTGTACACTATTGTTACTGTACTTTTTATCGTTTATATTCTTTACCTATGTACGTTCCGTGTAAAGGTTTTTGTCAAGTATCTTTGTCTGTTTAAGTTTTCTTGTTGAACTAATATACAGGTATGTATTCTTCTGCACTAATAAGAATGGGGTCAATAAGTAGTTCGACAAATTTTCTGTTTATTATTAGTTTGCTGGAGTACCTACCATAACTGAGCGAGCAAAATGGATGAGCCAAACCAATTTACACTACATTTCTCTTATTTCGTACCGCAGTCCGCACAAAGTGCCTGCGAGCGATGTAAGTAATGATGGGCGCTGGCGCGGAGCCAGCCTGCGCCGAACGCCGAGATACGTGTCCACTCGTTTGGTGATACTTTTTCCTTGCATTTATTCCCAATGGACCCAACAGATAGGATATCCCTAATTCGCCTCTTCAAGAACGAAGTTTTCCAGTTTTCATTTTTTGTAGCACCGTTTTTCAGTTTTCTGTTTTATAGGAAAAAGTACAACAGTTGTGCAAAAATAGAGATATTTGGCACTCCGTTCACTCTGCTTACTTTGTAAGAGAACTGACGTAAAGATGTATATATGTATGTTTCTTAGCACAAAAATAGAAATTACTTGCTGTTGTTACCTTCTATGGATATCTATGTATCTACATTGATCTTGGAAAAACTGCGGGACCATTCTTTTCACTTAATGTCGGTTAGCTGGCCTTGATCGGCCCTTGGACGACGCGGAAATAATTTGATATCAGTATGCATATGTCACAAAAATGCAAACTGGCGCCGTCTTCAAAATACCAGTGTCATTGATTTCCGTTACATCTTATAATTACTTGATGAACAACTGACGATATCTTCATCCAGGGACTCAGAACAGCGATGAATGTTAGTTTATGGAATAAAATACTTCTATATAGATATTTTCATGCACTATGAATGGATGAATTGTCCATCAGCGAAAAGTACGACTTTGGCCTTATGTTTCGTACATAATTTGAACGCGAACGATTAGCAGAACGCCATGCTGGATTTACGGCCTCATGTAAGAAGATTAAAATAACTCACCTTCGTGGATGGAATCGCTATGGACGCGGCCAGTGGCATCGGATATTCATGGGCGGCAGTTAGCGAGATTTAGTGGCACCCAGAGGTGCGCTTACATTATATTTCATAGAAATGAAGCGGCACGCCTGCAACCTCGACACCGCAGCCGAGACTATGTGGAACTTCCTATCTGTATAACGAAATTGTTTCATAGGAAAGTTTTAGTGATCTTTGCCTTGTAGACACGAACATATTAACTAATAAGTTAAACTAATGTTATTTTGCAACATTTGCAAGTGCGAAAGTGTCTTTATGCGTAAGGATTGCTTATGGTTATTTATGCTCCACCTAACCTCCCTTAACCTCCCTTAATGAACTGATGTGGATATAAGCAATAAAATTAAGCACTACAGTACGTATGGCTATTACCACGCGTTTCGCCGTGAAACAGATTAATCAAAGGTTTTACCGAGGTTATACAGAGGTACCAGAACAAGGAAAATTATTCATCGAAGCTGCACTTGTATTCGAGTGATAGCCGAAAATCTTCTACAGGTAAGGATTCATTTCATATCTTATGATTGGTTACGATGAGACTGAACATGTGAAGTGAAAAGGGTAAGGCACTGTCAGCCATGCAAAGACTAATACAGCTCATATCCACGTGGTCAGGCGGATTGGGCTACTGTTCACTACCCCTTAACAGGAAGTAAGGGGTTTGAGGATTGATTATATCCGACATACTCATGATGTAATGGTATACTTAATTCCCAGGGGACTAACAGGAAAATTAAAGCGCGACGCGGACAGACAGTGATAAATATGCGCCTGTTCCTCTGTTCCCGTATGTCGGAACAGGAAAAGCGTTTGATGTACATCTCGGTTACCTGTTTACTGTGTACTTATCTGTTGTAGCATTGTAGTTACATATTTGAGTTCAGTGTTGCAACGAGGTCCAATGTTTATCGGGTAATAACACAGTTAGCACTGGTGTCATATTTGTGATTCATCGCGCTAGAGAATCAGAAATACTTTTAAATTAATAGCGAAATACTTTATTGGGCGTGTTGTTGTCTTAGCGAGTTAGAGCAGAGTGGAACCCAGTTTGAGCTGAAGCAACGATACATGAATATCTGCAAATATAGTCATACGTATACATATTATAATGATTGAATAGGTTAGATAGGTTCTATGACTTTTCATAGCATTTCATTTAATTATTCGCATTTACGGACATACGGAGGCAATATATTCTAATGTTCTTTTCTAGACAAAGGCGACAATTTCCACGACGCTTAGTAATGAGGTTCACGGCGCGGAGAAAGAGATTCGAACACACAGACGTAATTAACGCTGGAATTTTATGTATAGTCGGCTATATACATATAAATACCATACTAGATTATCATACCTTCAACTGAACCTAAAGCAATTTTGATATAAGTAATATTATTCATCCGTAACTTATATTGTTACTAAAATAAGAGTCAATGTAAGTCGGTGTTTAGTCATCCGCTTAAGGACGTGGACTCTAACTAACCCGTAAGTGACTTGGAGTGACGATATAATAAAAAAAAATGGCCATATTTTCCAATGTACTCCAAAAAATATTATGCGCAAATATTCCCGCTCTCCGCTCGTATCATTCGCCCTCATTGCACACACTCGACGACAAATAAATTAGATCACGAAAAGTTACCCGTCGGCGGCGCCTTAATGACTTATTGAAGGCGCCCAAGATAGATTTCTTTAGTTTCCCAGGTTATATCACTCGTAAATCTCCCAACTTTACTATTTTTTCATGACAGTTCGTTAGCTATGCATTCAAGTTGTAGACAACCTGAGAATTGTTATGATTGAAGCTGGAACGTTCATTCCAATATTGAGAATTTTTTAGCGATGGTTTACTTTACTATCAGTTTTAGCAATGATGCGCTGAAAGGGCCACAAAGGAACTTGAATAATTACCGAAACAAACTATACTCTTCTTCGTGCATCTGTTATAGGAGGTAAAATATGTTCAAGGTATGCCCGGTTAGTATTCAGTAGCATAAATCTACATAAAACCGTTTAAACACCGTTAAATCGTATTCAGAGAGTATAGTTAGATCGTATTCTTATTGCACTCAAATCGCTTCGCACAAAAGAAACGCGTAAGAAATTATGACAGTGACAGTAGTAACACTGAGATTGTCTGCATTTAGAGTTGTGTTGCGCTCAGAAATTATTAGAAACAAGCGCGTATGTGGCGCTGGTGACCTACTGATTCGGCACCAATCGATAGTTTCGTTCAACGAAAAAATGTTTACGAGTAAACTTTTTAAAATCCCATCATCAAATCATACGAAATTAAGTATTTTTGTTTACTTTATTGTTATCGTAAAGTATAGCGTACGTTTACTCGAAATAACGTACAATACTTTATTATAAAGTACAAGTGGCAAGTAGGTATAATATTAACTGAAATCACGCCGCTAATATTATACTAATAACTCTAATCTTGCAGTGCCGTATCAATGAATACTAATTAATTAATATTTTTATTAACACTTCAGAACAACCAAGATAATTGTCATAACTAGTCTTGATGTATTATTTCAGATCGGTTGCAAATATAGGTGGTAGCGACTGCTCAAAGAGCAGCAGATTTTTTAATACAACAGTTCAGATACTCTTGAGTAGATATTGGATAGCATAAAACAATTTAAAACAAAAAGCGAATGTGCTCGTAATTTAAAAGTTCGAATTGAAAATGTCTAATGGAGGATCACTGGACCACAGCGTCCAACTTTGAACGTGTTAGATTTATCTACATATCCCAAAATCCATTTATTTTGAGCGACAATCTCCTAAATTTTACAATTAGATCAAAACCGCATGAATATGTTTAGAGTTTGGGTCGCCCGCACCGTGACCGTCGCTTGTAGAAGCAAGGGTTGACAATTGTAAGTTTAATTTGTAGGTTGGTGGTTTTGTTTTTACCACCTTATACTCTATCATATGAATTTGGATAATTAAATCGTCATTATCATTCCGTCATCGTCCACTGCTGGGCATAGGCCTCTCCAATAGTACGCCCACTGAGTTCGAATGTAACATCTACAAATGACAATAAAGATTCGATACTGGAATGCAGACACCCTGATTAGTAAACCCGGTGCAAAAGTGAAAGTTGACTATTGGGTTTTAATGGCAGCTAATTTATTAATTATATTGATTTATGTTGCAAAGTATTATACTGTAAGTGCCAACCCTAAATTCAACGACTATGATAATCTGTTGTACAAATACAACTCTAAAAGCGAACCCGAATAAACCGACGACGATTCTGTCATACAGAAACTATTATATACGAGTATGTATGTATATTCCGAGTTTTACATGTAATTTGTAATACTATATTATTTAATCGCGTTGGACACTTAAGGTTTGGTGTTAGAGAGATTTGCAACTACTGTGTTAAGCAGCACTGACTGTAATATTGTGTTTTAGCTACATATTATGTACATTAGGTGGGTAAACTAGTTTGTGTGCTATATATACGACTTTATGGCTTAGAGGAGGCGATACGTCTGAGTTTGTAGCCCTCGGTGTTACTTATGTAAGATTGCACAAACAAGATTCTGTAGGTAATTACTCCGCTTTTCATTAATTATTATAAAAGTATACGTGGGTCGGTGCATGAACTTGGATTACAAGAATCCTTGCATGTATGTATACTATGCTGCTACAGAGTTAAAATAGTTTATTAAATCCTAAATATTGTTGTAAATGCGTATGTGTGTTTCCTTATTACTCCTTCACGTTGTAACTACTCAACCGATCATCATGAAAGTTTTTATTTATACACATTGACAGTGATACAAAAAAGAGCATGGTGTACGTTTTATCTGGCAAAATTCTGTTCCCCGGTACAGAAAAAATAGTTTTGTATGGTCTTCGGGTATATCAGCTTTTATTCCGACGTAATTAGCAGAGTTTGGTAAATCCAAATTGAGCATACCCTCATTGCGCCTATGAAAACTGTATTTTACGAAATTACTGGAGATGATCGCTATCTTAATAATGTCTTATAATGTTATATGTTAAAAATCACTAAGAATAGCGTTCTAGCGGCATCAAATCTCATCCATTTATTTATCTAGTTTATGAACAACAATTTTTTTTCCAAAGTATATTTTTAATTAATTTTAACTTTTAATTCTGTTTCTTCAGTTATCACAAACTACATTATACATTTAGATGGCATATGTTTCATATAATTCAGAGGTAAATATTAAACGCTATGCCTTTTTTAAACTTCTATGTTAGATTGAACATAAAATGTAGTTTTCTAGTATTTCTACGAATGAAACAGATAACTGTAATAGCGGCGTAATAATTACCAAAGCATACATACCATCGATTGATAAGATAAGTATGTAGTAGTAGTGTGTACATATAATGCAATGTTTATTATTCTAATGTCAAATATACGAACACAAAAGACAGTTATGTTATACTCGTACATATAAACGGTACACTGGTGTTCACCGTGTCGGCGATCAGGTGCGGCGGCATGTTCATTGCGTATTCATATTTTTTTATAACATTTTTACGTTTATTTGCTTATTATGTTTTACACAGCGCTTTTTAAAGTACTCTCGTAATATTATATCACACCTTGCGTGAAGAGTAAGATGTGCTACGTATTAAGAAGGTATGTGTCATGGGAAGTCCCAGCTCAATGTGTGTGCTTATCGACATAATTATGATCAAGGATTAGAAATGTTCCCTATGATAAATTACGTAAAATTGGGTGCCTTTATTAGACATTATACTGTCATTTTGCCTCACATTACATGATATAAATAATATTTCACTAGTGGTTGTTTTTAACTTCATTTTGGCAAAAGGTAAATGGAAGTATTTTTCATTAAATGACCCCGTCGCTAAAACACGATTTACATTGAATGTAACGTTGGTCGATGAAAAGTTTCAGTTTTCGTTGTAAAGAAGGGGATTTTCCGCTCTGGACGGCTCAAGTCGTCGACACAGTTTTAATCAGGTTGCAAACTCCGTGCAGTGCGACTGCCGAGGAATAACAAGCTTCGGTCGCGGATAAAGTCGCGCGTTGGCTGCCGGCGCCTTAATGAGGGTAATACGGATATAATTGAGCACTCGCTCCCACTGCCGGCAGTAAGAAGTAGCAGCAATTTATCAGCGACAGCGTCAGCTAGAAGTAAATACTGCCGTTTCTTTTTTATAACACAAATTAATTAAAAATCTATTATGTACTGGCACTGTAAAATGAATACTTACATTGAAAAATATTAAGGAACCAATCCAGCGGTTGTTGTAGTCACAATAAAAGATATATCGGTGGAAATGCTAGTTTAAAAGAAATATTAAAAAGTGTGATTTTTCTTTGGAAAAAAAACCCTCGACACTCATTTGACTGCTGCAAGAATAACAAGGAATAGAAGGAATAGAAGGAATAACAAGATTTGAATGCAAATTAATCAAAGAAATTACATACACATACGAAACTTTCCTTTCTATGCAAAAGCAACAAGTTGGCTTAAAAATTAAGGAATTGAGAAAATATAATGAACACATACTGAAGTAACAGTAAGGAAAAAATATTTGCCATTAGAAAGTCAAATAAAATATTTTTTTTGTCCTATTTCACATAGCAACCAACCGGACCACAGGGACGATCTGACTGGGCGATCATAATTGGATATTGTATCATCAAAGGAGTCGTCGATGTTATTTCAACTTTAAAGGACAGCGTTTTTACGCCTTTTTCGAAGGACAGTCGCAGTACTTCAAATAACTGGGATAAAAGTAACAAATATTACACTAAGTAGTTTATACATGAGCACATATACATATCTGTACATTTGTCCGCTTTTCGCTTGAAACAATTCAACATATTTTAATGGACTTTCATTAGCAGGTAGGACTTTCATTAATAATTTAGTAATTACACAGTAACATAGTTCGCAGTGGACGAGAGACGCACAAAATTTAATCATTAAACAAATTGATGTATATTCATAGTCTATGAAGCGATAAATTAAATATTATACAAATTACAAAATTATTTAAAACTACAAATGTTCATTAAGTATTGATTGAATAAATGAATCAACAGTACAACGTCTATTTACTAGTTAGAATGAATTATTTGTTAGAATTCGTTAATTTATTTTTGTTTCATTCGGATTGAAATTATTTGGTAATTAATTTTCTCATTCTATGCTTCGCCAGACGCAATCAGGCATGTAAACATGTCCATTATTTAAAAAATTAATTTCTGCTAGTAATATACCTAAATTACAATAGACATTTGCTTTAAACGATTAGCAATATTTAGTGTTATTTTTAAACTGTGATAACAGCTGGTAGATCGTGAGTTAATAAGCATTTCAGGAAAATGAGAAGGCTAGACACACTAAAAAACAGTACAACGCTTTTATACGCGAAAAAGTTTTAATGATATTTTAAGGAAATAATATCCCAACAAACATTAACTGAACACTGCTGGCTTATCAAATTTACCGAAACAAGCACTGCGAGGGAAAATCTGTTGAATGATTTATAACATATATGAAGAACCTACGCAAGCAACTCCAGTTATCTCTAACTTGTGATATATTGCGGGCCGCGAAGAACGCAATAAACAACGGCTTCTCCTTTATATTAGAAAAGTTGGGCTGATAAATAAAGTTATTCAGACCGGTCAGCGAGGTCTAGGTCGCGCGGTAGAACGAAATATACACAAAGATAATAGTGTTTGTGTCATGTTTGCAAATCACTGTCAGATGTATGTTACGCTCTGCGATTCTCTTTTGTAAACCTAATTTTGTTTTTATTTGTTTCTATATGTATAACGTATTCTGCAGTTGTCTAGTTTTTAGGTACTATTAAATTTTTGTTATTCTATAAAATAATGAAATTTTAATATCAATATTAAAGTTTGTTAATAACAGTCATACATACTTAATTGATTTTTTAAAGTACTAAAACCGAATGGTAAGCATACGTCACATAATTACGCAAGTGGTCTAACCCCCCTTTACTTATATATATTAGGTAAGGTTTAGGTGTTTCGAGAACCTTGAGTTCATGACATTACATCAGTGACTTTGGTTTTAATTGGACTTTATGCCACGAATAAATCCTAAGCAGAATCCTCAATAACCGTAATGCGCTGTCAGCTGATTATTTACTTAACTCTCAGGTAAATCTCATAGCTAGGCACCATTAATAATAACTAAAAGGTCACTGACTGTAGCCTATCTAAAATCATAATCCTGTCCAATTTGGCTTAGAGTTGTAATCCCGGTTGGTACTGGATTTAAACTTCTTGTACAAGTACTTACTTTACAACTTTAGTCGGCGATCGTTCGAATGTTCTAGATAACACTAGTCATATCACTGGGCCAAGTTTTACAGCTATTTGTTTGTTCGTTTTTATACACGAAATATAGTTCTTTGTCAGACATTCCCTACGACATAATTTAAGTTACAATAAGTTACTCGTATATCTTCAGGTGACACCAAAAGTTTCACGAACGAAATGTAGTGAATGATAGAATAAATACGTAAAAGAATTAATAATGTAGATTGATAAAAGAATAAATAAAGTGAATCATTATGTTTCTTTTAAACAGTCTGGTTTGTAGTTGTTATAAATACGGCGTTTATACTACGGGATGAGTGGGCTAAGCGGTGCACCTCGATACCACGGAGTAGCAACCAGCAACTAGCAATGATACAAGGTTAAGTGGAAAGCAAGCCCATATAAATCATCTACCATTATGAAATAATTTTAATTAAGTATACATTTAATAGCCACAGATAAATAGCGGACAAATCCAATGTTCAAGAGTGGAGACCACATATTAGCAAACGTAGCGGGAGACGCCCTCCGGCTTGGTGGAATCACGATATACTTACGGAAAGTGGCTGGCAACTGTTCGATGCGAAGAGTTGAAGATCGCGCTCAGTGGCGAGCTATTGGAGAGGCCTATGTCCAGCAGAGGATGATGACGCGCTGATGATGAATGAATGACATAGTATCATGGCATAGTAAATTCAATACCACGGGAGGGGAATCAGCAGCGTCACAAGGTAAGACGGATAGCATATCTAATTTGCTTATGTTTACAAAAAGGCCCATTTTAATTCCCAATCAGTACTACAATCGCGAAGATAAATTCACCGACCCCCGGCGCGGTGATGACGTCTGTTGTCACCGCGACCAATGGACAGTAATATATTACACAAATATGTAATTCATTCAACACGTCAGCTAATAAACAATGTAAACAATTTTGACATTTATTGTAAAGTACTAAAGTAACTTTTTAAGTGCACGAGAACAGGTAACAACGAGCCTAGAATCAGGTGCGGTCTACCAATGCCGACTGTGTCGTTCATTCATTTTACAGTACTTTTCGAGTTATATATAAAAAATATGTTAAAATATCGCAAACATTATACCACTTTTTTATTTATATTCGCAGGGCCGATATGAAGACCTTATATTTCATTATTGGTTTTGTTACAATAACTGATATCAAAGTTCGGTTAATCAAATAAATGTAATGTTTCACCAAATGCTTATTTTTTCCTATTGTATTTATTTTTTTATGTGTATGAAGATTTTACTTTTAAATGTTGTGTGAGTGTTTACACACATATTTATATAGGTATCCCTCCGCCACGACCTCGCTGTAAACGGCGGCAGCTCATGATGAAGG
>DWMF01000933.1:0-12677 GCA_018244815.1 Parelbella polyzona | reverse complement strand
GAGCAGCATCAGCACCTGTTCCAGACACGTCCGATCCTCTGCAGACGCGGCGTTCAGGATCATCTGTTCCAAGTGATCCTTCACTGGATTGCTCTTTAACGAATCACTGGTTTCGGAGTTTCTGTCCAATATATCGGCTAGTACTTGTGCTTTCGCGAAGTCTTCTTTGAAATCGTCGTGCGGGGTTGCCAAGTGTCGTCGGGGGTTGCACGGGCTGCTGGGCGCGTGGGGCGACTTGTATCCGGAGTCCATTCGTTTGAGTTCGGGGGATGCAGAGTCTTTTATTCGGGAGCCTGGGGACACGCAGCCGGAGTCCGAGTCCGTTAGGTTATCCCTCACACCCTAAAACCATATGAGTCAGTATTAGCACAAATATACTATATATTTCAATGTTTTTTAAAAAATACATGTATTAAAATATTTAATTCAAAACATAATTTTAATTCCACTAATTAAAAATCATAGTTAATTCCAAATTTCAATTACGTATTTAAAAATTACATTTCAATGTTAAATGTTAAATAAATCGAAATTTAAATTTTGCAGTACAGCTACATTACATTCAAGCTTCCATATCGATTCAAATACTAAAATAAAAATACAATCATCATCTTCATTCAAACACATAATATGTACATATGCTAAAGTAAACTATTAAAATTTTCCACGGAGTTATGTATTGCATACATTCCATTGTTTATTGTAGAAACTGGTAGCATTAAAACAATGCACCTGAAATCGTCAGACGTGAACCGCAATACACCCAGCGATTATTACTCGCTTGCCAAAGCCAATTACTTATTGGGGGCATATGAAAGACAGTAGGTATAACATATATAAATTTTTATTTTCAAATGTGAGAATTAAAATGTAAGAGGATACATTTAAGGCTATTTTTTAATCTCGTATTTTGAATATGGTAGAAGCACGGCGCATCTGCACTCCGTGCCCTCCTCCTACCCTGTAAAAGGGACCTGGCGTAGTAATATGTATGTACATATTTATAATGGGTGAGCTAAATCACATATTAGTGACAGGTTATAATACATCGAAAATCATGGAATGCCTGAAGCCCATAAACCACGCCATTCGATTACTCTTTATCTTAATAATGTTAATAAAATAAATTTTCGCACATTCATCACTCACCCATCCAACTTAAAATATGTGGGTATTAAAATAAGTAACACATCTTCACGCTCAAACTCATTAATATTTAGTATGTAGAAACATGAAAACCGTTTTTAAATACAAATGAATAATTCTTTCGCTCGCAGTTTACGATCATTACGTTATTCAAACTTGAACGCGCGCACTGTATGCCAAAATCTGATACTCTTTGCGTATTGCAGTAATCGCTGATCAATATAGTATGTATCTCTAGTTACTGTAATCTCCGAAAATATAATATAAACTTGCTTCTGATCCCGCAAAGCCTTGAAGGCATCACTGATGTCACTAGAATAAATTATGAATAGTAACGACTGACCACTACCAAATATTGAGTATTTGAGAGATTTTCAATTCTGACTCTACCAAACGGAGGCTTTGTTCGATTGACAATATAAATTCACATGCCGTTTCTCACGATGACATCACTGGTTTCAATATGGTTTGTGATTAACGGCATATATCCGTCTTCATTGTTTTTGTCCAACGGTGGACTATAGATACGTATTTAAGTAGATGATAGACTGCCTCGTTGGTCGAGTGATTGCAACCGGAACTGCCGATCGGGAGGTCCTGGGTGCAAATCAGAAGTCGGGTACTACTGGATTTTTCTAATTTAGGATTTCTAGTACTGACTCGGAGTCCGGATCTATGCCCAATGTATGGCAATAGACTCACCATCTTTCTGTGGGATGTAAATGGAACTGGTGAAACAAGGGAGTGTAGTACACTCCTCTACCTACCCCTCAAGGGATTATACGCGTGAATCTACGTTTATGATAGAAACATCATAAGTTAAACTATAGTATTGATTACAAAACAAAATAATATCATCACAATCTTGACACGAAGGTTTTTTTAGCGATCTAGCTAAAAATCTTTTAAACGTGGTTAACAAACTGTCCACGATTCGATGTTAAAGAACGCTATAAATCCTTTAACGAAATAATCCTTACCTAAATACATGCATAACGTCACGAATATTTCCCATAAGGGCAGGCAAAAACTTTCGCCTACTCGTCGTTTTTGAAGACATCACACATGCTGAAGTATTTTAGGCGAGTGTAAATAATAGAGTAAGAAAAGATGGGTTCAGATGTACATTTTAAAAAAATATTGGTGACGTCCTAAAACGACGCTAAACTTAAGTACCTTTAATAGAATAATAACAATTCTTGTATTATTGTTTTGCTTTTAAATCTCACATGCTGGCATATTTACTTCCAACCTGTTTATTATCTTGAGATCTGTCGTTCTTGTGCAGGCTGCACTGTACCCATATGAGGTACATAAAACCCATAACAGCGACAATCAATGATTTAATATTACTCTAACCCCAAATCTATATGTAAACTTAATAAAATAAAAAAATTTTTGCTTGAATTTTGCCTAAATCAAATAGAGTATGACTAATGTATGAACAGTATTGACTAATGTGTAAACAGTATTGACTAATATTTGAACACTGCAATCAGTTTGGGTATTGATGTAAAATCAGGCGCTCTGACCGGATACTCGATAATTTTAATTGTAAAAAATCCCCTGAATCCTTGACCAAAGGGAAAACGTTACTGCACTTATCGCACAATAATCTACTAGTACTTGTAAGAATGCAGTCGCAAATGTCATTCTCTAGGTCAACACTGCATTTCATAAATATTATAAACAATGCACTTTATGAACTAGTATCGACCATTGGCAATTACCATAAAACTAACTATGTAAAATATGTTTAGTAAATAGATCCGATAAAAGTTGTAGAGTCAGCCGCGTCTATTAATAACCTTGTTATAGTTCACCAAAGCGTTAACAATTCATGATGATTTTTCCGCGTGTACATGCGCATTCCCGAAACATGGCCACAACACAAGGTTGTTTTTTTGGATTTATCGGTTCTCCACAAACCCGTCCAAATTCCACTAAATAGATTTTCCGTTAGAAATTGTGAGAATATACAGAATGTATGTATGTATGTATGTACATATATTTTTTATCCAAACGTACAATATTTTTAAAGGAATAGATCTCTACAACCAGGACAACTCTCTACAACAAGAACATGTGATAACAACTATGAAACCCCTTATGCAGGGGCTGTTAACTCGATTAATATGTTAATAAAGTAGGTGTATAGTGTATATAGGTAGTGTTTCTATTCAGAGTATAATAAGTGTATACGTTTAAATATCTATGTATTTACGCCACATTTCTTTTAATTATCTATTTATTTATTTATTTATATAACTTGTGATTGTTCGCGTGTCGCGTATCTACTCACAGTGTGACATGTCGATACTTGTCACAGATATAAGATATAAAAACTAGACACGAGTGGGTGCGTTTTACTATTATAGATATGTTTACGTTTCTATTGCTCTGCGTATGTACATACACGATATAAAGAAGGCCACTGGCGTTACGAGATTTGTTGAAATGAAAGGACAACGAAGGTCGTATGAAAGTGTTTGGACCCACCTTTGTCTGTCTGTATTATTACACTAGTCTCAGGCGGTATCTTTTTCAATTCACGGTCTGAATTTTAAATAGAAATGTGTCGGGAACAGAATGTAAACAATTCATCAAATTTGTTCGTTCTAAATTCCAAAAGATTTATTATTAATTCAAAAATACATTGTTTGACAAGCTTTAAAATAAAAGTAACCCTTCGTTATCCTTAGAACAATTACCATACAAACAATAGAAGGTCTAGAACCTTCCAATCGTTTATGAGGCATTTTTAAATACAATTTAATTGTGCTTTCTTATAAAACCGCACTAGTTCTTTTGACCATTACTAAAAGAAGACATCTGTTACGTACTAGCATTGCTGTTTTATGATTTTTCTCAAAGCTTTTCTTAAAAAGGCACGTTATTTGAAAATGTTCGAAGAAATCCACATCGTTTATATCATAATCGATCAAGTACTCAGTTCAAATATCCATTACGAAAAAAATTCCATGTGAAATACAATTCTAGAATTAACTTCACTAGCACAGAATGTATGTACAATATAAAATAAATATGTATGACTTTACTTGTTACTCATTTCCATTTGATTTTTACCCTACATACTAGTATTTAAATTTTGTGAGTACACATATACTAAGGTAATGAAATAGGCGTCTTCATAAATTAACCGTAGTGTATCATGACATTTCTAGTAATATAACGCTTCAAAGTCTTTTCAATTTTGAAAGCAGGCTGCCCATGAGAATGAAGTGCAAAGTTCTCACGAGTATGTCTCGGAATAAAGAGCACACTACGAGTGTGTAACACAGTTGCAAGTACTATGCAAGTAATTCGCATCGGGTCCAAGTAGGGTCGGCAGCGAGGGTCGCTGCAGGAAGTACCTAACGCTTCGTCATGCGGCCACCTGTCATGCGTATATGCTAAATGCAATTCCTTATCAAACACTTACATTGCATTATTGATTGGAACAATGTATTTGTTTTTCTGTACACATATTCTTTGGCAGACTATACCTACATTAATTTATCTTTGTTTTGTAACAGTTACATATAGAAATATATGTAGAAACTCGGTTGCTGATTTAAATCTTGATCCATGCCTCCGAACACATTAAAGGTTGACTTTATCATTGACAATTTACATAGTTAAATTTGTCTCATTATGTATGCAAATTACTTACATGACCAATTCCTCAGTATACCTACCTACGTGTATACCAAATTCTACGTGGGCTGAAATTCTTAAAAACAAACTGGCCGACAGAGGCATTTTACCAAGTTTCCTAAATTGGCATGCACGATGTGCCCAAATGATATGTAACTAATAAAATAAAGAGTTTATTTGTCTCTACATTAAAGTTAATATTATTGAATTTCACGAACAATTAAAATTAAAATGTTATATTATGTAGTTTATCTAAAGCGTATTGAATCTGCTAATTAGCTAGCCAACGGAACAGGCCTTCCTCATTCTAAGCCTTAGAATCTAAGGGATGATATGCAACCAGCGAGAGAATAATAAAAAGAACCTTTAAAAATGACTTTGTAATTAGTTACTCAGAAAGGGTTTTACTGTGGGAGTTTTAAAGCCCCTAAAGGGGGTTTTATCCTAGGAGCTTTAAAGTAAGTCCATAAAACTAATGAATGTAGGTACTTAATTTCTCAATAAAAGCTAAACAGTTTTCTGGGCCCAGAAAGCGATTTATCACACTTGTAACTTTCGTAACACATATTTAAAAAATCAGCCATATTTTTTTAATCCAGACAACCGTACCATCTATTGAACATCAGACGCCTCAACAGGGCATTAGCTCCATAAGAAATACGAACATTTTAAAACAAAGGTCTACAATATATTTATACAACATTACAGTTAACCGAATGTTCATTATCAATTCCTAACATCAACTTGGCTATTCCAAGGAGCATCACGACGCCGCGTCACTTCCCGCACGGCGCTGTATTTGACGCGAGCGTACTTTTAAATGAACAACATAATAAGTTACAACATTTTCAAAAGTACTTCCGTCCTTTAGAGAGCCCAGCGAGATATTAACATCGTTCTATCTTCAGATTTGAAAATTCACAATACAATATACACAAATTTAGAATACATGTCATTTTTAAGAATTAATGATATTTAAAAGTACTAACGTGCTTTAGACAACCCAGAAAACTGTTAACTTGGAGTTTTATCGTTTAATTCCAAATTGAAATTAAAGTCTACTCAATTCCAATGTAATTGTAATTTCCAAAAATTAAAGACAAGACAGGCTCACGTGTTTGTATGTCTAACAATATGAAACTCTAACAATTGATAACAAACGATTATAGCGATTCTACCCACGATCTCTTTACTAGGCGCTGAACACTTATAAGGCTGTAAGTGGATTGTGCAAAGTGAACCAAGTGTAAACAGCTCCACTTAATATCGTACATTATACACTTTTAATTGAATGTGTAATCTTTATGTTATATCATCTAATTTTCATTATTTTCATCTCATAATTGCAAGCAATAAGTTGGGCACAATATAATGTATGTATATGTACATTAAATTTTTTATTACAACTTTATGTATGTGATTGTCAACCTAAAAATATCATCGAATAAGTTGACATCATAATTATTAGTTACCATAAGTAGTAAAATTATAAATTAAATCAGTGGAATTAAATGAACATCAAGTTATAAACACTAAAAAATCTGTTTGTTACATTCAATGCTTATGTTAAACGCAGCTATATAACGTAAATAAGGTAATTATCTACGTTTAGTACGTATATGAAAAGTGGTCGAGCCGCACGCGAGGCCCCAATGCCAACGTCTAGACGTAGGAGCGGTTTGTGACGTTTACGGGGTGACGAATTTAAATAAACACGCAACGACAGCCACCCTGCTATATCCGCTTTTCGCTCACTTCCTGATGTAATTCATCCTAGTACTGGAAAACAAATTGTCAGTTGAACTTAAGTAGTTTTTTGTCACCTTCATGCGATAGTAATAAAAACGATATAACAAAAACGATAAAAGGTACCGATGATTATACTGTTGACGAGGAAATTAAAAGTTTAAACAAAGAATGGAAAATTACTCTCGCCGGTTATATTGAATTAAAAAGTGCCGACGTTGTTGATGAGGAAATTAAAAGTTATAACAAAGAACGTAAAATTATTTTGGCCTGTGATATTGAGTAACTAAAGTATACAACATTTCGTAACCCGTAATAAAATACACATAACAATTACCGTAATCATTAAAACATGACGCTAATGTGCTTAAAGCGAACGTAAAATATTGAGAACGCTGAAAATTATTGCGATTCCAAATTTAAATTTACAATGATCTAACAAAGTTCTCATTTATCACACATTTGAATTCCACGTAAGTGAAGTACGCAATACAAGCGCATTTCCACTGACACAAATATAAGTGCTCTTAATTTATTTGTAACGGATTAATATTTGAACGCTCTTAATTTAAATGTAACTGATTTTATATAAAATTAAACAATAGACGTCTGGTTATTACGACACACTAGGTAATCGCGACTCGAAAGAACTTGAAACGGATCAACTGTTGTATATACAAATTAATTTAAAGAACTGGAAAGCACTTAAAAAAATCGAATGTTACAGTTTAAATTCAATTGCTTAGGGGGCTACAGGTATTGAATTCGAAAGTGACTCCAGAATATAAGTTATTCATCATCAAAACTTACGTCAAATATTACTCAAAAAATTCTATTGACAAAAATCATTTTAAAAACATAATACATATACCGAATTACTAAAATCATTTAAAATAAATTTATCGGTAACATTGTCGGAATTATGTCACCTTACATTAACACTTAATTTTATCTACCTCTACAAATTGTACTTTAAAATGCGTATACATTACCCACGAATGTCCAGCATTCATAGTAAACAAAACACTGGTAACCACGTTCACTAGTAATCACTATTAGCGCACTGTGAATCACTTTACGACACTATCTTAAATGTATTAGCTGTAAAATCGCACCTAAAATTTCTGACTCAATAACCTGTGTTACACCCAATTGGCGGTTATATCATTAACCTGGCATGGACTGGGCCAAGTTAATGATATAATCGCAAATCACAATAAATCCCGTGACCAACCTTATCAGCCCCCGCGTCCTCCAACTCTAGTAGGCGGAACTCCATCAGCTCGAGCTGGTCACGCGCGTCCCGCAGCGCGTCCGCCAGCCGCGTGCACTCGCGCGCCGCGGCCGCCGCTCGCTCCGACGCGCTCCGACACTGGCCGCACGACTGGGGGAACAGAGGCTCTGTTAGTTTTCTGCTATGAGGATTGTCCTGGTTAATCAATAAACTTTTATTTATTCTACATCACATATTCTTATAGTTAATTATATGAAAGGTGAACTTCATTAATTTATTGCTAGGTTGTTTAATTGACAAGCGAAAGACTATTATTTTACCGCTGGTAGAATGGTAATGTTTAATTGATAAACGTTTATTTATTCTTCATTATATTATTACACATGTATCGTATAAAAGGAGAACTTAATCGTCATAGGAAATTTGCCAGTCTATCTTTAAGGTTAATCGATTTAGAACAATATACAAACAGAGTGTATAATCAAGCAAGTAAAAGATATACATAATTGTATGTTAACTTCTCTCTTCAGGTCCGATGAGTGTAGTAAAAGCCTCCGACGAATGAGGTGATCTGGTAACGACTAATCACAGGAACAACTACAGCAGTATGGCACTAATGAATCTTATCTGTTTTAATAACATAATTAATACGGTTCTGGTCTACTTGCAGCGTCTCTTTAAATTATTTTTAATGGTCACCCCTTTTATTAAATCAATAGTCGAAAGTCCCATAACTAAGAGGATTTTTCATAAGGTTTATTTTAACTAGATGAAACTAATCCAACTAAACGATCAACACGCTTAATAATGTACAGACAAAACAAAAATAATTCTTTATTATCTCACGAACCACTCAACAGTCGGCCACTCTACATAACAATGAAACTCCATTGACGTGACGCAATAACTAGCGCCAATAGTTTAGTAGGTGACAACGTGTTTATATTGCGAAACTGTGACATTTAGCTGGTGAACTATGTTAGAGATTCAAGGCCAGATCCGAATACCATGCTAATTGGGCACCATCTTCACACGGTGTACCAGTAATAGGCGTAGGTTTCGTTGAAGTTCGAATGATTTCTGTTCGACTCCATATAAATACATGTATGATATAAAACGTTATTTGCGTTCTTTACAGCATCACATACGCGCATCTTATAATATGAGTAAAATTATGAACAAATGTTGAGTCAAAGCCGCCTCTGAACGTATTTAATTATCATGCTCTATCAGAATACTTGTAGAGATATTTTTGCTATATTTTATCAGAATTCATCCGTTTCTTGTTCTGATTCAATTTCTTTGTTAGTTACTCTTCTTTATTTATTTTTTCACAATTAGTGAAGATCACCGGCGCAAATGCAAAGGTCTTCATATAACATAAAAACATTATGTTATCTGACTATTACTTTATTAAGAAACACAAACAATATTTCTTATCTGTATTCAAAGGATTATTAGCGATCTCTTTTTCTCTAGTAAACGAAATGGTCATATAAAGGATACAAACAAATATGTATATAGTGGCCCTGTGAACCCCAGCGCATGCCCAGCGTGGGGATTATGGGCGAAAACCCCTCAGAGGATGCCTATGTCCAGCAGTGGACTATAACAGATTCATGTTAATGGTGAATAGTTACATAAAACAATTATTATATAAAGTAATCTTAATAGAATCACCGGCACCGTCACACTTGTCTTAATGTTTACATTAGCTTCGCTCGTTTATTACTAATCTCTACTTAACCTTGAAAATAAATACAGAGGAAAACAATATAAAAACATCGTTATGGATGAAATGTATAATTTTATTTATATTTAATAAACATTTATACAGAACTGTGTAAATTTACGCAAATATAAAAAAGAGCATAATTTATTTATTTATTAAATTATACATATTCGACGCGTTTAGTATTACGCAAAGACAGAAAAAACTGTAATTTATTTTTTAATTATTAAATTATAAATTTTTAAGTAGTGGTATTATTGAGACGCGCGCACCGTCACGGAAGTGCGACATATTGAAAGCAGAGGCATAAAATATAACTTGTATGTGTAAATTGGTCAAGTGAATATCTTTAAATTGTATAATATATACCTAATACCGAAAAGTTAATGTTATATGTAGTATCTAATTTTCGTATGTCAGAATTAATTAGAACAACAATACCTACGCGTTAAATATTTCTTAGTACATCAAAATGTTTCAGATAATTTAATCGTTTTTAATCTTATATATAAATGAGTAAATCCATTTGGTGAGTTAAAACGAGTTATTACACAATTAAGCGTCATTCGTATAAAAAAATATAAAAACATTACAGCGCTTAAAATGTATAATGTCATAAGCCTATGAAAGTATACATTATCTTCGCTCGCATAAAGTCGCTCGCAGTGCCATTGTACAACATCTCTTTTGTATGACTTTGTTCTATTTCTTTAATGTGTACAAAATTGTTAAATAAATAAATAAAAATAAAGTTAAATTCCATCGCTCGCTATATCATTGTGACTAAATGATATAGGGAACATCATTTAAAGTTTTCTTTATATTTACGGCTCTATTCTCCTACAAGGTACGCAGAGCAGGCAGATTTAATTACTCTTCTTATTTAACAACCTAAACGTATGCAGATAACACACGTCTTTAGCAATTGTATCATAAATTTAATTAAGTAAATTAGTGACATGCGAGATAAAAAAGTCGGTAAATTTAAACGGTCTCTCTACCCCGTAAGAAACTTGGGATTCACGGTACTTCAGAATATAAAAAATATATATTTAGTTTAAACCAGCACGAACAATTTTATCTATGCACAACTACCTTTATGAACTTATTTGGAACGTGTCATGTGTGAGTAGCGACCACTCATCATATTTGTGCATCATAAACGCGATGTAGAGTATGAAAAGCAGTTAAAATAACAGCGTAATTAGTCCGTGCCGACGCCTTCAATATTACTTATAAGGATTATAAACGCAGCATAATTAGCTGTAATTACGTAATTAATTATTTTATAATCGCGTGTTATCTCATAGACGTCATTTAGGTAATATGATGGGATTAGCTGGTTATGAAAAATAAACTATTTATCCAGTTAAGGCAACAATTTCAACTTACAAATAGTAATAAATACAAAAACTAACTATTCTAACAGTCCTATTTCTACAGGCCTTTTCCTACAGTCCTATAAATACAGTGCTATTTCAGATCGTTCGTATAGAACAGCAGCTATTTATCGCCGCTGCCTGCGGGATTACTTTTCTTTTCACTAAAAACTGGGTTAAAAAAGGACACTTCAGTCTTTCCACACCTTGATATTCTATGAATAGGAAGGAAGTGATTCATTTCATTGAAGACGTTAATAAACACCTGAACGCCGCTGTGATAATTACAACCTATCGACGTTCAAACACCACACTCTACCATTAACTACATTGCAGCTAATTTAATAGAGGCGTTACAGATTTCTCTATAATTGCTTCTTTAGAAGACATGAGTTACTATAACACGAAAGAGACAGACGAAGAGTAGACAAAGAGTAGACAAAGAGTAGAGTTACTATAACATGTGCCTTTTGAAGTTTAGAATGTATTTTACGACAATCAATAGTCAATTAGTATTCAAATATGTACATATATTGATATTCTGGTGTGTTGTTATAAAATCGATGTATGAAATCAATTTCCATACGAAATCCAGAGCCAAACTAATATTTGATATGTTTATTTATACATTTTATATCTTTTTGTAAATTTTAGACAAAACTGATTGCCGTACGTGTTGGTTATCTTACTTTTAAAATTAAAACAATTAAGGTAACACTCTTAAAATGATAATATAGTACGAAGTCACCAATCATATACAAGATGATAAAATAAAAAAATCCTTTTTCTCCCCGGTTTTTCTCAGTTGCGTTGAAAGTTTGTAAATGATCATGGATGCACAGTAAATATACTTGTTTATAATTTTATAAATAAGCAGTGGCTTAGTACATATCTCTTGCCATTTAATTAACGCAATGAACACTTGTATGTGTACATAAGTAATTAAATAATAAAATTAATTTAAAAAGTTTCCACTCACCCACATATCGTTGAGCGGTTGTGGTGACAGCGAGGCGGGCGCGGAGGATACCGCCGAGTCTTCGTCCGACGGTGCCTCCTGGGGAACAATAGCACACATTACGAACCCAATATTTTTTTACATACGTGTGTCTTGTGTTGTCAACAGAGCGTTGAAGGTAGAAGAAGCATGGCTGCTCTATAAGAATAGTCATTTAGAATTCGACGCTCTGCCTACCTCCTACGAGACTCGGCGTCATCATACAATAATAATCACATTTTCGTATTTTTACTAAGTTTTGTATGAATCTGACGTTAAAAAATAAGACATTGTTGTTCTTTTGTATTTTTTTCTCGGTTAGGCGCAATCCGTTTACGTAGGCAGAATAAAAGTGCAAAAAGAACAGACATTTTGACCCTTTGTTGAAATAGGAATGTATAATTCTTATTATTCTTATCATTTTAGTATCACGTTAGTAAATAAAAACCTAATTATAAACGTAAATCACAAACAGAAAGGCCTTTTAGAACGGAATTTGTAGTTGGGAAAAATACCAATTATTTAACTCATATTAAAACCAACTCACCCTATAAAATGTTTCTTTTCTGTGCTGTATATCGGTTTTCAGATCTTCTCGATTGCTTTTCTCTTTTCCCTGCAACAAAAAAGACTTTATTAAGCACACAATACATTATATAGCAACACGCGAGAAACATAAAACGATGTCATTGCTATTTTTATTAGCAAGGCGTTGGTTTAACGTCTGATACTTTCTTTAAATTATTAATATATTTAAATGTTAATAAATTAAAAAACAATTAAATG
>DWMF01000932.1:0-12679 GCA_018244815.1 Parelbella polyzona | reverse complement strand
ACAATCTGGAATATTTCGTAAAATATTGATTGGTTTTCCTTTTCTTTTGTATTTCATTTTGAAACGCATTTGTAATTTACAAATAATTGTAATACACTATGTACCGACATGAAGAAAATTAAAATATGTTCATCCTTAATGCTCTACTTGTGACTTTGTTGTACATCACTCAAAGCAAATGGACTAATAATAATATATTTTCCAAAAATATGTGACGTGTCTGCGGGAATTGCTTTTAAATCACTGGAAAACACAGAAACCAGTACAAGGGTTATGTGACAATTGTAACTACACAGATTTTAGAATAAAGTTGATGTTGATAATTTATCATCAGATATAATATTTAAAGCTGTAGGAAAATTTCTCATTGTCCTAAAAAAAAGAAATGATTGAAGTTTTTATTTTAGGCTTAGCTGTAGTAAGTAGAGTTTTACGCAAAATTTGCCAAGGCCTGGATTTCACTCCAGTATACGTCAGCTCCAGCTTATCGGTGGTACTGTAAAATAATGCGAGGTAATAAATACAGTTTTAAACTCAAAAATTATAACTTTCGATTTTTATCAACACATATGTACATTTACATATATAGCATATCTTGCTGGATCAGTGTTTCTCAAAGTGCCGATAACGCCCCCTTGTGGGATGTGGAGGCTTTCAAGGGGACGGTAAACGGCCATAATATTACTAAGCACATAAGTTTTAACTCTGAAAAAGGATAACGTTCATAAGTAACATTAGGTAAACTACAAATAAAGTAATACGATGGGCGCTAGAAAATAATTCGTATTCAAAGTAGGCATTAGACGATATACATAAGTACGTATACAATACAGTAGCTGTATACGTAACAAAATCTTACGAAAGCCACTTACAAAACTTATCAGGACAACAGCAAAAAAAGAATAAAACATTGTTGCGTCTAATACGGTTTCCTATTAAAAGCTTATTTATTTTTTTCGCTTGAGAAATTTGCTAGCGGAGAGACGAGGCAATTCGTGAGCAGTGTTTGAAGATGACAGGTGCGGCGCGGGCAATAATGTAATTACGAGCACAAAGCCGCTCGCCGTTCAGTTACAGCCTGCAAACAGACGGATACAGCCTCCACGGCCACTGGGTACACACGAAAAATGGGTTACAGTGTAACTCGATGTAAACACGTAAATACGTATACGTATATTGAAGAGGAACTAAGTAATTATTGTTACCGTTGTATCCACATGGTAACATTTATTTATTTAAATAAAATAGTTATTTATACCGCTTGACACAGTATTTTCAAGGGGTTTTATAATTATATATTTATAATTCTACGGTGTTATTTACATTTGCTTAGGTTTAGGTTTATCTCATAAACAAGGACTGGTAAGTACCTAATAAAATTGTATTACTTAAGGGTATCATTGTTACGTAATTAATGATGTAAGTATATTACCTATGCTTGTATTACCTATATGAATGTAGTATTATTAGTATTAGTCTTAAAGAGTTGAAGATCGAGCTCAGTGGCGTGCCATTGGAGAGGCCTATGTCCACCAGTGGACGGAAGTAGGCTGATAATGAATGATGAAAAAAAGATTTGGGTCGGTTTCGGGGTACGCCAATCTAAAGAACAACGTTTGTATCCACTATGTGGTATACATATATAAAATAAATATAACAAAAGAAACCAATAATGCTGAAGGAGAAGAATAAACCGCGTTCCAATTCCAACACGAAAATGACAAGAGTAAAAATCTAGCTGTTTGTTGGACCTCAAACAAAAAAACGTCTAAGCGATTAAATGTGTCGCACCTACTCGCAATAACGTAGAATCTGAGCTTTCAAAAGCTTTATTTTGACTTGTTTTATTATCATCTTTAATTACGAATTACTTTTTTGTTATTAGATACCATATTATCATCAAAATTATTGTAGTATCGTCAATATCATAGCAACAAAATTGAGTGGAAAAAATGTCATTAGACATTATGTTCGCACGTTTTGTTACATTTATATTTTATCTTTACGTCAGATTCCTTTCGGAGTAGTCAGATATCACAAAGTGCCATATATGTACATATATCTATGACGCATGACGTTCTTATACGTTCATTAAAAAATGTTATATTCTGTTTATAGATTAAAAATCAGTTATCTACGAATATATCCTATTAATGTGCATAGACGTACAAAACCATACACAAGAACACCGCTAACAATCCGCAATCCACACACAACTAGGTACACACACAACTATCTACACACACAACTATCTACACACTCAACTATCTACACACACACAATACAATATTACACACAATTACATTACTCTACAACATCACATAACATCGATCATTTAACAAAACATGTTGCATGTTTAATGAACATTTAGGAACTCAACCCTTCGCCTCTTGGATCATGTTACGAATGAAATATTTAGTAAGATATTTCCAAGATTTAGGTTTCAGTAGTAGTGATAAAATAACTTTCCATTATAATTATTCCCAATTCATTACAAATACTCCCACTAGAATTATTTAATCCAGATCTGGGCGCCATACAAATGGCCAAGTCCGTTGATTGTAATGTTGAGAACGCAAAGGAATACAGTCCGCCCTCTTACAATAATCTCAATCTTCTTCCTCTAAGCATATGCAGTAGAATATAACAATATACAACATTAATATCATGAATTACCTATGTTCAACCTGTTTTACCTTGAAACGGTCTTACAACGAACACAATTACAAGTCGTGCATCATCATCATCGTCATTATCAGCCTAATCCCTTCCACTGCTAGACATGGTGCTCTCCAGTGGCACGCTACTAAGCTCGATCTTTAGCTCTTCAGGTCCAACCACTGCCAACCACTTTGCGTATGTCGTCACTCTACTTAGCTGCAGGGCGTCCTACGCTATTTTGGCCAAGTCTTGGCCTTGTTGGTCTCCGCTCCAGAACAATGATTTATAGATGTATTTTTGTTATAATGTTTTTTTGTTATGATGTATTATTGTAGTTTTGTTTTTAAGTATTTTTATTATGATGTATTTTGTTACGGTATATTTTTGTTACGATGTATTTTACGATGTTTTTTCCAGCAGTTATCGTATATGAAAAAATAAAAGATGAAAAGCGTATAAAAAAGCACGTAAAGTCTATATACATTAATATTAATATAAAGTCTATAAACATTTGGCGCTCGGTTCTCTCTGTCTGCTCCGTAATGGACCCGACATGATGTTATATAATGGCGCGATCGTACGGAAGTAGTATAATACTTGCGGTACATAATTGACCAAACACTGAGTTTGAAGCCACATAATGGTAACCCAAGTGGCTAGACTAGCTAAATTTATTTACATATATATTCAGAGCCCGCAGCCAGGTAGCTGACTGCGATACCATAAACATGATACTGTACGTCCTAATGGAGATCATATGCCAGGTCCTAGGTTATTCATTATAACATTATTACAAACACAGACACCCCAAAAATTATGGGCACACAAATGCACTCATAGACGATAACTCACACTCTTAAAACCTATTTATCTCTTAACACGCTCACACCCAATCTAGGCAGAATTAAATTCTACAATTTTTGTTGTTATTACAATTCAAAGGATCAGAACTTGTTACGGTAATCAGATATATTAGAAACTTATATAGAAAAATACATTTACATAGATATATTTCTTACACCCAGTTATATCTAAGACTTTTGCTTACTACTGAAATATTTGCTTTGTGTGAGAATTGATCCCTCAACCTTCGGTGTAACTGTCACTCTTTAACCCCAAACCAATGGAGCATTCAAAGAGCATTATAAGGCATTATTTACCAAGTATTTCCAAAATCAATGAATTTAATTGCTTATTAAACAATTATTTTTAATCAAACGTCGAGTAAAATATCTCCCATTTTTCATTTTATTAAACTTCAAACATGGACATGTGAAAATCATATGATAATCGCTGTTAACAAAACAATATATGAAGCGCGGAGACATATGAACAGCTAACTTCCGATGTCAGCGTCTAAAGCATTGCTCAGATTCTCTCTTCTTCTTTTTACACTGACATCCTTTCGGCACGAATTCATTTTCATACATAATATAACCAAAGAAAACATTTTTCTTCTTGAAGTATAGAAATTTACGAAAACTTCGGAGTAACTTCTAAAAGAATGACGTCAATCAATTTTTCCCGTATAAAAACGTGTTAAAAGTAATGTTCACGAAGTTTGGCGCGAGCTGCGAAAAGCTTTTGAATTGATTGTCCAGCGTCAGGAAATTGTTGGCTGTTGGCATTGTTTCTCAGACTCACGGAGTCTATCCAACTTTTCTCATTAGGGCGATCTGTTACAGCACCATCGAAACGCTTACAATATTTCACAACGAGTCGTAAATAAAAGTTATATCTTTATGAACGGTACAACTCACAGTTTATACTTTTAATTATAGTGTTCTTACACTTCTTTACTCATAAACATTAAAAAAGAAGCTCTTTGCTTTGAGTTAATTAGGCCAATTAAGGTAACGGCAAGCGCGTTTTTTACAAATGAGTTATTTTTAATTACACTTGTTTCGAACACTACCTTCACAGGTTGATCAAAAGTTTTTTTATAATTAAATCAATTTGTACGCCGTTAATTAGGTTCGTTGCTTGTTTTATTCATATATTATGAATTTATTATAGTTTATCATGAAAATATATCGAAGTATCTATTAAATGCACATATGCCTTAAATATATAACTCGTAGAAATGGAGAAAATGTATGTTTCATACATATTATAACAAGATATGCATATGTAACATTTTATTATACAAGGCTATATTTATATGTTATAAAAATGGAATTAGAGGGACACGTAGTGCCACGTTTGGGATTTATTTTAAATTTTATGGTTCCATTTTTCCCTCCCATACAGTAATAACAGCTTCGCCCGCCTCAAAAGCGTTGATACGGTAATATCAGTTATTAATTATCTCCAAGTACATCTGTATTAAACGTCGCTTAGGTGTAATTATCGTCTTTAATTAAGATGTCATGCCGCACGGGACTTAATTATGTCATCTCGTCGTGGACTATGAATCTTTGTAAAATTAATTAATATATCCCATATCGTGATGTAAGGATTGAGACAGTGCCTAAAATGAAACCATATTTAATTTCAAATATTACAAAATGTTTCTCGAACAGTCCCAGCGTAGTTCCATCGTTTGTCTGTGCGACTCACTTTTGGTACTTCGGTTGGATAGCTCGTAGAAAGCACGGCACTTTGGAATAGTTGATGGTGGCGGGAGAAGTGGAAGACAAGAGACCACCAGAACAAAACTGACAGCTAGATGGTGGGATCAGTTGCCTTAAGAAATAACCCAAGAAGTAGGATTTACCGATTAGGGGAATAACCCATGTATACGAGGATTAGTTAACTTAAATGTCATTACAGCTTCAGTGAATTCGCTTATAGATTGAAAAAGAATAATCAGGTAAGCTTGAAAAAGTGAATTAGAAAAGCTGAGTATGAGATTGGTGGTATTTGTCAAATAAATAATGCGATATAAATGAAGGCAGGAAAAGACAATTTTGGTAAAATGGAAAGCCTACTAACATTGATACCGAAGTATTCAAATTGACGATGATGTACATAATAACACGTTATTAATAGTAATAAAGTATGCTATCAAAAGCATTTATTTTGGAGATAATTACAATAACTTCTTATATACGCAACACGGAAACGTCTTTTTAGTTGTGAATCAAAAAGTAGCCACGTATATTGAATTTTTATAACACTATATACACACAATGTACGAGTATATAAGTTGCAAGTAAGTTACATACAAACAAGTACGCATTAAAGTATTTAATGACTGTGAAAGAATCCATGCAAATTCAAAAGTTCACCAGACATCGTTCAAGTTGCGAACTTAATAGGGCGCGATGACTCTGAACAGATACAATCAAGTGACATTCAAGAGTTGCTCGAATCGCAACATGGAGATTTGACCGGAAGCGACTTGAGCGAAATGTTAAATTTTCGTTCCATTGACGAAGAAGCTTCAATGAGCACTGAAAAGGTGACATTATACTTTAAAAACTCGACTCGAGGCTTACGAATCGCAAATGAGCTTTTGGATTTCTTCATTAAAATTGAGCTGCATGCAGAAAGGGGTCTCTTTTGAACACAAATTGTCAATGCTAAATCTGGATGCCGATATGAAATAAAAAATCCGTTACACAAAACCTTATAACCCATTACCTGTTGAAGCCAGATAATAATAATTTTGTTGATAAATCTTATTTGTTGCAATATTTTTAACTTCACGGCATAAAAATTGAAATTTTTAAATAATTGTGATGTTATTGCCTTTTAATCAAAATTATTTGCGATGTGAACAAATAGAATATATTCATACGACAAAATATCACAATGGGTATCACTGTTAATTGGCCGTTTTGTTAAATTAAAAATTAAAATTAAACATTCTCTTTACATTTACGAAGTTATTGATTAAATATCAGTAAACACAACATTTTCGTTTATGTGTCACCCATTAATAAACATAGCTTTAACTTATTAATATTCGTGGTCGTGTAGGTGCATGTATTGCGTCCTTGTTTATTTTATTCAATATGGTTTCTTCTTGCAACTTTATTTACACAACAAATCATTTTGCGGAATAAAATATATATCTCGTACTACTCTGTTACAAACTAGGAACGTGTTTTAAGTTCGAACTGAATTTACGACTGAAAGTATTCTGGTTTGTTTTTATTAGTTTTTCTTGTCTATTACTTTGCAAGTACAATGTTACTATGGTTAGCGAGTAATAGTATAATTAGTTTCGAAATGAGATATTTTAATTTATTAGATACAAAATCAGCATCATATCATCATCATCGCCGTTATCATCATCGTTAACAACAAACCTCTCATGTCCTCTTAAAATATAAAATAATAAGGGTGTTTTAAAAATATATGGTTTATTTCATATTATTACATATTTACAACCTACTTGACTGCGTACACCTCAATTTACGATACCCACATAGTCTTGCTGCTAGGCCGCAACATTTTCCAGCAGACAAATGGTGCAACTGTGTTATCCATATTCATTAGTTAGCAATGATGGGAGATTATAGCCTCAACACCCATGTCCAAAAGCGGAGCAGGAAATAGGTATTGATAATAATTAAGGACAAATATAGGTATGTATTTTAAGCTGTACGTATGTATGTATATAGTAATACAAATTATAATTTCACTCTAACTGGTCGTTGAATAAGTGTGTTGTTTGTAAATGTTCTGAAATTATTCTAAAATTGAGAAGAATAATCAAAATATTATTTTTAAACATTACTTGTACAAACAGACTCGTACAAGACCTATAATTGCTTTGACCCCGCAGAATATCTTTGTATAATAGTCAAAGCAAGACACTGCAAAAAGTATTCAAACCAGAATAAACTAATTTTAGAAAATAAGGAGAAATGCAAGTATACATAGAATCAAATAATAAAACGGACAAAAAATAATCGCAATATATATACTTTATTAAATGCTGAAGTAAACAGCCATTTGCTTATATACTTATAGTAATACGTTTTTACATAAAGCAACCACGCTAAGGCAATCTAACGTGAACCAACAAGAATAACCTCATTACACACACGCTCTGCGTGCATCATCATAAATATTTCATACAGAACTTGGGCGTACGCGAGAGAGATTTTTCACTTGCCGCATCAAACGTTGGTATGTTTCAAACGTATCTATAAAAGAGTGGAGTGCGTCGAGAAATTCTACAACATACTCACGTAGCTCATTTCCTCGGTAATGGGGTTATATTCCGCGGCACAATTTTCAATTTCCTAAACTCTTTCTGCATTATATCCGCTCTCGCGTCGAAAGTAAGACCATTTTTGAAGATTTACTTTGGCCCCGCTAACGAGCATTTAATACTCACCTTCTACGAGGGATTTATTGCATAGAAAGCGAAAATTATGATGAGATTTTTTTGGGGACTCGGGGTAGGTACGTTTCTTTATGGTCCTTTGATTTTGGTTTGAATATTAATTTAGCTGACTGCTGGAGGTACTTACCAATTTTATTTAAATATTGACCTGAATTGGATTATGGTCATTGTGAATTTAGTTACCAATAAATTATGGAGCAGTAATAATTATTATTTATAATAATTGATCATTAAAAATAAATTTCTTTAAGTAATTATCAAATAAGTTGCAAAATATCGTCGTTTCTAGTTTCTGATCAAGAAACGAACATTGATCAAAATTGCGACTTCAATATTTGATCTTTCTCTAACCAAAATGTTTAAAAACAAAATCATATTGCTGCTTATTATTACTAAATTAAGAATCACAACACAAATAAATGTAAAACAAGCACGTCAGATTTATAAGGATAAATATATTTGGCATGCGACGCTCTCTGTATACTCCGTAGGGACACGGCGACGCGATAATAATAAGTTACCTAATAAGTTGGTAATAGTAAGCTACGTAAAATTAGGAGCTGAATAACCTTCATCTCCATAGTTAAATGTTCCCCGTTAGTAAGCTGTAGTCGTAGTATGTAGTGGCTATAACTTTATGCACCACCGGAAAAATGTTCGCTCACAAATGCGCTTCCTAATTTACTTTTAGCTGCCATCACTTTCCTTTTGTTTGTACTTTATCATGAAGTTTGGTAATCTAAAAGCGTCGGGCGAGCCTTTTTAGCTTGTGTTCTTTGCACCCGCGTTCCAAAAATGTGAATATTAATTAATCTTTTATTCAAATAACCGTAACGTGCGACGTTTTAGAAACTCTCAATCGTCGCTTAAAGAAAACTATACCGAATATAGATATTATTGGACATTACGGACACAAGTCTCCTTTAGGAATGTCTATTATTGGGCTGAGCCAGGCTGATGGTGATGATACAAAATAAAGGATGACATTTTGTAATAAAATGACTAATTAATAATGTGTCGAACACATACGCTATGGAGGCTATCACATTCCGAGAGTGTTAGCAATGCTCTACTCAATGTGTGTCAATCATGCTTTCCTTCCGACTGACATGATGAGGACAGTAGTGGTGCCTGTGATAAAAAGCAAAACGGGAGACCCGTCGGATAAACTTAATTACAGGCCAATATCACTGGCGACCATAGTGGCGAAGGTTTTCGACGGTGTGCTTAATGTACACTTAAATAAATATCTTGTGCTGCATGACAACCAATTTGGGTTTAGATCGGGATTATCCACGGAAAGTGCAATACTGGCCCTTAAGCATACCGTCGAATACTATCGGAGACGCAAAACACCAGTCTATGCGTGCTTCCTCGACCTTTCTAGGGCATTTGACCTGGTTTCTTATAACATCTTGTGGAAAAAGTTAGAAACTATTAAATTGCCTAAAGATCTAATTGCTATCTTTAAATACTGGTATGGCAACCAGGTCAATTGTGTTAGGTGGGCGGGAACCTACTCAGAGCCATATGGGATGGAGTGCGGGGTGAGGCAGGGGGGGCTCAGTTCTCCCTCGCTATTCAACCTATATGTTAATGGCTTGATTGAGGCACTGAGCGGCATGCATGTAGGTTGTCATATCGACGGGGTGTGCGTTAACAACCTGAGCTACGCTGATGACATGGTACTGCTGAGTGCCTCGGTGACTGGTCTTCAGCGGCTTCTGGGAGTGTGTGAGGAGTACGCTCTCAGGCATGGGCTGGTGTACAATGTGACAAAGAGTCAGTTCATGGTCTTTGAGGTAGATACCAAGAGACGTGGTCTGGCGGTGCCCGAGGTTAAGTTGAACGCTGTCCCGTTAGAACGAGTGGATCGTTTCAAGTACCTGGGGCATATACTGACGGTGGACCTAAAGGACAACGAAGACATAGAACGTGAGAGAAGGGCTCTGGCTATTAGGGCGAATATGATAGCGCGCAGGTTTAGAAACTGCTCAAAAGATGCTAAGATTACTCTTTTTAGAGCTTATTGCACCACCTTCTACACCTGCAGCCTTTGGAGATTATACACGCAAAAGACCTATGGAGCCCTTCGAGTACAGTATAATAACGCCTTCAGGATGCTGATGGGGCTGCCCCGCTTCTGTAGCGCATCAGGCATGTTTGCGGAGGCTCGTGTTCAATGCTTTTGGGCTACGATGCGTCTGCGCGCAGCTTCCCTTGTGAGGCGGGTGCGGGACAGCTCCAACAGGGTTCTGAGGATGATAGCGTATAGACTGGACTGTCCATTTTTGTTGCACTGTCGTAGACTGCATAAAACCAGCAATATACCAGCCTGACACAGTGCACTCATATGAACTGCTGAAATCTAAATCGTAACAATTTTTAATGTGATTTTATGTAATTTTATTTTATTTTTTGTAATTTTTAATTTTATTAAATTTTTGTATAATTTTCAATTTAATTTAAACTAATTTATGTGATGTTATGTAAATTTTATTTTATTTTTTAATTTTTAAATTTTTAACTTAATTCAATTTAATTTAATTAATTTTAATAATTGGTAAAATATAATACTAACATAGGCTAAGTCACACTAACTTACTGATATGAGAAAAATTTCTTGAAATAAATGATTATTATTATTATTATTATTAATTTCGAGCAAAACCATTTATTTCGAGGCTCCTTGGGGATGGAGAGACTTTTAGACTTTACTTTGAAATCACCAAAGTAGTAACAATGGAGTGTAGGTACTGTGTAGGACCTACAATCAAATAGCTGTCAGCTGATTGTTCCATATACCACTCTTATTGATTATAAACTATGAAATGAGTAATATTGAAACAATCCATTAAGCTTATTAAGATACCAGGCAAAATTGTTACACACTAATGAATATCTGAATTAATACAATGCTAATGATAGATTAATTTCATATCATTTCATAAAATACTCTTACTTCACTGGGAAATTAACCACAGTTGGATTCTTCTCCACAAAAAATGTGTTTTTTGTGAATCTCTTGATATATAAAATTAAGTATGGTGGCAGTTGTGTTATCTCAAATCTTTTTAGAAAGTTCTCTTTGTATGTTTTATATTCCTTGGATGATTGTCCATTGAATTTGGATAATAATTGATAGAGGTTAACCTGTAAAAACACAAGTTTATAAATCAATATGATATTCTTATGTACAGCAACTGATACTCTTAGCATTTTACTTGAACTGATGTCATTACACACTGGCAATTTCATTTGCTGCAAACATTATATTCTTAATATACATTAATTTGCTTGAAGCAGTATTGCTGAAGCAAGCATATTGAGAATACTACACTGGTACTGAAGTCCACACATTTATGTAGTGATAAAAATGAAAAAGTATGAAATTTAATCATAAAAGCCTAATATTATCTGTTAGATTGAGTATGGGTATACTATTTTTAATGTTGTTTTTATGCTGAGCGGAAGTTTTAGTTATCAAATCAGTCCCCAACCACCCTATTTTATGAATTGATCTTTTAGAATTTTGTTAAGTATTGCACTGATAGTCTAGCCTACCACTATACTGAGACATTCAGATAATGATAAGAAACATCATGGACATATAAAAACACTTATCACCAGTTTATAATACTAAATAACATACAGAAAAAGTTTATCTCAATATTGACTATATAAAAGGAATCTTACCTGTGGTATAATATTTTCTCTAAACTCATCTGTAAACAGAGGGGTTGGAGGGAGATCACATGTCAGATATAGGAATGGTGACTCTGTTATCATTTCACTGTATTCCTCACTGTTGAGATCCACCTTTGCTGCATCATCTGCATCAGGGGGTGGTAGCTTTCTATAATACATTAAATATAAACTTAATTAGTGAAGTTTCTTCTGTTTCAATTAATTCATCTTCAAGTTAATTAAAAAAAAAAACATTCTATAAGTTTTGAAAATTACAAACTAAAATTCAATTACAGAACAAAATATTTCCATAAAACAATATTTACCTTGTATATATCCTCATGTGCCCTAAGAATGATTTGTAAATAATTGAGCTGTTCGGCTTTTTGGTGCCATTCAAAGCCATATGAAGTGAGTTCAAAAACCATGACATAAAATCAATAGGGTCACCTGAAAAAAACACTCAAATTCAAACATCACATTTAATACATACTTATCTCAGTTTAATAATCATTTTTCTTCCAAATTTAAACTGTCTGTGAGTTCGTTTGGAGTAGCACTGTTGGTTTATCGTTTTCTGTAACATTTCAATGTGCTGAAGTAGAGCAAGATAGAACACAAGAGAAAAAATGCAAATATGGAGGGTGAATAAGGGTGGCGTCAGATCCTACATCACAAAAACACAAACTATTATGATCTTAAACCAATTTTTGATACAAGTATATGCTCCCGGCTTACTTTGCTTAATAAATTGGAATCGTTTTTTCGACCATAATACAACAGCTTGTAACATTTCGTGAGGCGACACATGAGCCTTGAACGCACGTGGATTCCACAGCTTTCTGAGCAATTCTCCAAATCTTTGCACCAACAAAAATGATGAGTCGCCCGGTGGCCTCTTCACATCTGAATAGTTCTCCTCACGCAAGAAATAGTTGCGGAGAGGTCTCACCTGAGATAAGCACTGAAAAGAGGTCATAATAATAATGCACATGCTAACATGTTCCTGTTAGAAACAAAACATGTGAC
>DWMF01000931.1:0-12682 GCA_018244815.1 Parelbella polyzona | reverse complement strand
CGCCATTTGCAGACAATGGCGTTGGCGGTAAAAGCGATACGCGCGCTCGCGAATTGAATCGGCGACATTTAGGGATTTGTTCGAATAATTGTTTTATTTATCGTTCGAAATATATGGGCATGGTTGAATATGTCGTTGAATAAAATGTGCAGTAGCCGAGAAGTGTAGCAGGGTTAAGGTGATAATTCTGGAAAAAGAAAAAGAAACGGATGCGAGATCGTAATGAACATTTTACGTTTGAAACTAAATGAATCTTTGGCACGGGATGTAAGGGATAAAGATTAGTCAATTTATTTCCCTATTGATCTTAATGAGAATCAGTGTCTATATCCGTGCAGTCTATAGATTAAGGAAATTTAAATTATTTTATAGGCTAAGTAAATTACCGTATCGACTATTTAAGATTTATTTCTTTATACCTAATAAAAATAAATGAAAATTGAAAATAGTAAAAAAGGGTTTTAAAATAAATTGTAGATGTACTTGAGAACACTACTAAAAATGTTTTTTTAATACAATAGATTAGTTAATTGTTGAATAATTTACATTATTTATTTAATAAGCTTAATATAGCCTGAATTGACGTCATATTTTTAATAGCTGCTACATTTATTTTGTGGCTGCATAAAGATTGATCCAGATTTATGATGGGTTCTTTTTAATGAACTTAATATCAACATAGATAGTTACTATTTACAAACGTCTGTAAAGTACGCTTCTTTACAGGCAAATTTGAAACGATAAATCCATGTTTTTTCGAGTCGGTTGACGGTAGGATGTTTTGTCTTGTTAAACCCATGTTTTTATCATCCAAGAAAAAAGTTCCAAAACAGGGGCCCATAACTTCGTTTTGACATCGTACCCCACGTAACAGCGGCGAAGCGGGCGTGCGCGCGCGCATGCGCAGCGCTTGTCGCTCTTTATATGGTGTGACGCGTACGCGCATGTTTATTTATCATTGGGCCGGCGCTCGCGCACGCCGTAGCATCTCCCTTCATAGTAGCGTAATAGAAAATGTTTTGAAATGGGTACTTATACAAAACATAGTATGAGAATAGTAAGCCTATATAGTATATATTCGGCAATTAGGTAATGGCAATACTATTTACTTGGCAATTTTATTTTCTTGCTATCACCTCGCAATTTACATTGTATCCTTTGAAACTATTAGAATTGATACAGGAACCCACGGTCCTATATTTCATTGGAATAGGTATCCACATAATGCATTTTATAGAGCTACTCCGATAGATCTCTTCACTTTAAAACTAGAGAGCATACCGCAATAAAAAACGAGTGTTATCTATGAGTGGCAAGAAATTTGTATCAACAAATCGGTACACATGGGCGCTGGTGATATTTGTAGCACTTTTTGTAGCTCGTCCATTATCAGCGCTTTCACACGCTATTAGTTGTTGAGATGTCTGCTTACTGTCTGCCGTGTTGTTACGTAAGAGATAAGAAGAAACGTGTATTATAAAAAATATTTTATAGTCTACCACCACCAAAATTTCAATTTTTTTAAATACAACTCACTATCCAAGTAAATATAAGATAAATAGGATTTTCGTATTTAAATCACAGCAGAACTAACGCCATGTTTCAAATGATTCAACTGTCCTGGCTTACGGTAATTTTAAAAATATTTTTACCACTCAAGTTGTAAAATAATACGGCCCTTTTTGTTGTATCACTTTTGTTATGCCTTCAGAGTGAATCTGTAGCTTTTTCCAACATTTTCTATTACATGAATAAAGGTAAACGAAAAACAATATTTTTTTTCATCAGCTAAATATCGTAAATGTATCATACTTGCCATTAAATTTGAATACAAACACTTCATTAGTGTGACGTTGGAAGTGAATTTTTTTGTCTAATAGATTTTACTGAAAATCACGTATAAAATGACATAAGCATTGAAATATATTCTCTTACTTATTTTTCACTACCAGTGCGGAAATATCCTTAGATCTTGCAATTATACTACATACATATCTGATTTGATCCCCATTGTACTATATACTGGAATAACCATAATAAAACCATTAAAAGTTGTAACCGGAATCCTATAAACATCACACCATAAAGTGGCACTATCTCTACAATTAGGGCACGATCCTGCCTTGCGATGAGTGCCGCTATAAAAATTTAACGGGTCCCAGTTTCTATGTTATCTCAAAAATTGTCTCTGTGGGTTATGGTTTGACATGTAACGAATAAGTGTTCGTAGATTCTACACAATGTTGATAAATTTCCACCGATTAATGTTATAAATTTTAATCATAGACAGAACTTTTTTAGTATATTGACATAAGTTGCGCAAGATTTCTACTCCATACGAGACTGCATTTTCTCATCTTGCTGGTGAATACATAGAACACAGAAGAATAGAAAGAAATTTGTAGTTAGATATGGTAGATAAAAACAAAATATATTACACATACGTCGAACACTATGTTATCGTTTATAAAATGATAACATTAGAGAGTAACAGTTATCATACATTTTTTTTCTTATCAGGATGGACAGCGACTGTTTATGGGAGCTCCAGGAAGCTACTACTGGCAAGGTACGATTGCTTAAAATTATTATTATATGTTTAAGGTTTTTACGTAACGAATGTTAAGATTTTGTGTTTGGTGAAGGTAGAAATGTTACAGAAACATATCTGTCAGCTACTCTAGTCACTAATGAACGTGTTTATGAAATGACGAGGAAGGGTTATTTAATTTCACAGTTATTTAATAAGTTTCGTCAATTACATTAACGTTGCACGTTCAAGTTATTTCATTAAAATTAGTCGCACGACCAATTGTGTCATTTAAGTGAGCAATATAAAGCAGCATACAGATGTGTTTCATTATCGAGTATCATGAATTTTGGTAAGAGTTATTTGTGGATAATAGACATAATTTAGTCATTTGTAACTATTCCTAAGTGTGCCAGAAAACTGAATTTTTAATGACAATCCACAGGGCGAACGTTATCCATAGACACTAGCGCGACATTCAAGTACTATATGCCGAAGGAAGGTAAAAAGACCTAACGTATCGCCAATTGACCATAACTGTTAACCGTAATAACATAGCAAAAGGGTTATGAACGCCTTAACATTACAGCAATAAAGCCTAGCAATCCATTTGCAGATCTTATTCATGTTTTAGTCCGTAAGTCGAGTGTAATTTAATTTGAATAGTTCTTTTTAAAAAGACTATTTTATGACTATTTTATTACTTAAAATGATGCAATATTTTACATTTACTGGTACTGTTGAAATCTTTAATGTAAAGATATTTTTTATATGAAATGTTACGTATTTTAATTCATTGAATTACACTCGAACTTAGATGACATCGACGATTGGCTTAAGACATTTCCAAAGTAATCATTATCATCGACATAGATGGAACCATTAATCATGGGCATTCCATTTGTGCTCTCTATCAAGAATATCCTCGTAACGAACAAAAACATCGAAAAACAAAAGCAATGCACGTCAGATTTTAGATGTTCATGTACCTACTTGTACAATCTGTCCATTTCACATAATCGTGCTAACGTATGTTCAATATTTACGTGTTCTTCTTTCATATCTACTTGATCTTGATAATTACACTAATGATCGAGTAGCGTAGTAGAAATAGCTAATATTTAAAAAAATAATTTCCCAACGTGAGGTACAACAGGCACCCAATAAGTTCTCGTACGAGATTTTTCCAAATTTCTATCCTCCTTAAATAAGAATGTTTACTAAGGTATCAGTGATCCCGATTGCGTCGTTGGAGAGTGAGATAGACCCATGGCAATAAAACGGGTTACAGAGGTTGATATTAACGCTTCAAACAAATTGCCCACCGCTTTTTAAACTAATGGATTAAAAATTGTTTGTAAAACGTCGATCCCATTGGCTTTTCGATTATTTATTTGGTCGCTATAACAAGGATTTGGTGATATTTTTAACAAGACAGAATGACCCGATGATCTCTACGATGTGTGATGTGGTGGATTATTGATACATTTTAATCGTTTGATACGTTTATTTATCTGATCAGCTATACATTTATTAGCTTGAGTATCATCGATAGAGATACCATCTGTAATTAATTTTTTTGTTACCTAATTTTTTTTAAATGTAAAACAAAATTTTTGTTCTGTTCTTTATCATCCATCTTCAATAATTATCGCAATAGTCATTCGCTCTATGATGATCAATAAGCTTTGTTATAATGGATCGTAATTCAGGTATTATTACAAATTATATGTAACAATTGTAAAATAGCATTGTTAAAATTTTGTGTATTTAAACACTTGACTTTTGATCCAATTGCATAATATTTTTCATACATTGTCATAATTTTAATACTTTCTGTTGTTGCATTTATAATTCGTGTATCCACTAGATTGGTTATAAATTATTCCTAAGAAAGGTTTTTATTGAAATGCATGATAATTGTTCTAGTGGGCATACGAGCAATGTTTGTAATTTATTAATTTTCGAATGAAACCATGTTTGACATTTTTCATTTTCTGTGTAATTACAATATATTATCATGATTTATTTAATAATTTGTAATTATTTATTATAATTGTTGTTATTCACTAGATAGAGTTCATTGCATCGAAATAGTCATTTCTGTTACCTGCTATGTTGTTTTTAAGTGGATTAACATTATTTTCGTTTTAGGACAACTGAATGTGCAAACCTTGAACTCGAAACCGCTTCTTATATCGACTCCTGAAGCTAATCCAAAATATGACGACTCCTACATGGGATATTCGGTCACCGTCGGAGATTTTGCTGGCCAAGGCATTCAAGGAGTGGCTGTTGGAGTGCCTAGAGGTTCCGACTTGAAAGGATTGGTGAGTTGTAATTTATGGTATCTAAAGAGTTTATAATTATGTATTTATAGCTGTTTTTAATGGTTAAAGTAGAGAACAGACCCGAGAGAAAAGATTTGGAGTTTAGTTGTCAGGATACAATTTAATTTTTTTCCTTAAAATATTCCATCGTCTTTTTAAAGGCATTAGCTACGATATTGATGATATTTATGTTACTAATAACTTAATACAAATTTATCTTCTAGGTGGTTCTATACACATGGGAGTTACAAAACATCAAGAATATCAGCGGCTCTCAAATCGGCGCTTATTTCGGCTACAGTCTGGCCTCGGGTGATATTGATGGCGACGGTGCTGACGACGTCATAGTCGGAGCCCCCATGTTTAGCAGACCCAAGACCGAAGGATATGAACATGGACGTATTTACGTCATCTATCAAGGCAGGAATAGGGTACGAATAGATTACACACACTTATATTCTGTGTACTTGTCGTAGTAGTTTTAGAGGGCGAGTTGATTTGGAATTTGATGTTGATTAAGCGAAGAGCAAGTTATGTATTTAAGGTGTATGCTTTTATTCCATGTCTTCTTGATTCTTGTTCTCCAGAAAGGAATCACTAAACATGCAAGAGGCATCACTTAGTAATATGGCGTATATTTACAACGTATATTTAGATTGTTCCACTATCATCATCATTATCAGCCTATTTCCGTCCACTAATGGACATAAGCATCTCCAATAGCACGCCACTGAGCTAAATAAACACTGATTGTTCCAAATAAATGTAATTAATTTTTTACCATATTTTAGTTGTCCACCGCACTTTCTCTGTCGGACGATGTCACTGATTTGGTCGAATCCTAACATTTCAGGCATTCTCAAAGAACCATGCGCGCACTGGTGAGGTTTCTCGAGGCAGATTCGGTCTAGCCATCACCTCGCTAGGAGACATCAACTATGATGGATTTGGAGGTAATTATTTTGTCGATATTTAGTATCAATTAATTATAAATATCTAATTCACCCACTTTTTAGATGTTTAGATATTTAATTAGTATACTAAAAGCTTAATAAGCATACTAAATCAGAAACTATAAAAAAACTTTATAATTATTGTTTTGTTGAAAAACGGAAATCCATTTCTTACCCTCAATTTTTAGATATCGCGGTTGGAGCGCCATACGGAGGAGAAAATGGTCGAGGTGTCGTGTACATTTACCACGGCAGTGAACTCGGTATCGGTGAAAAATACTCGCAGGCCATCACCGCTGAGGAGATCAGCCCCACACTGTCCACCTTCGGGTTCTCTCTCTCCGGCGGCGTGGATCTCGACAACAACAATTACACCGATTTGGCCGTTGGCGCTTATAAATCTGATAGCGTTGTATTCTTCAAGTAAGTAGCAATACTCACTTTTTAATATGCAAATATTGTTGGTTCTTTGTGGCAAACATGTTAACCATATTTTGTTAACGGTTAAAGGTGCTTAAATGTTCGTTGTTAAACGTGAGAAGGGTAGGAACTGAAAGTTTAACATCGTGTACCACTAGATCTCGTCCGGTGGTGAAGGTGATGGCGGACGTGAAGTTCACGGGCGAGAGCAAGCTGATCTCGCTGGACGACAAGAGCTGCCACCTCGCCAACGGCTCGCTGGTGACGTGCGCGCAGCTCATGTTCTGCCTCACGTACGACGGCGTCAACGTCGACCAGCAGATCAGTGAGTGTCGCTGATGTAGTCACTATTTTATCGCAAGAGCAGAATAGTTATTGCTTTATCCAGTGTTATTGGATGTAATAATCGTGTATGGAATAATGTTTTTAAAATTAGAAATAAGAAAGCGAAAATAGATAGGAACATTAAAAATGCTATTGGGGATTGGTGATTTTGAAACATTGGGGACGTTGGGAATTGTAACCGTCTACGAATCGAATAATAATAGAAATAATAATTGAACTACTAAATAACTTAGCAGGGGAAGAGTGAAACAAATCCAGACATATAAATGGAGAAAGGGTCGAAAGTTAAAAGATGTATTTTTCTTTTACTACTAATACCCATAAGTGCGCATTCAGGAAACTAAGGAGGATTACTTCATTCTTGAGTTGTCGTGGACAGACAAATCTATAGAAGATTATAGCAAACTATTAAAAAAATATTACTGCGTTTATGTGCGTAGCAGAAATACTTGTGTGTTTCTTATGTGTCAAATAAATTTTCTTTTTTCCAAGCGGAAGGATATATTTGCTACTTCGGTGAGTCGTAGGAACGAATTGGCGATTGGTAGTAAAATATAAGTGAACACGTTTAGAAAATAATGTCATCATCCACTTTTCCCTTAAGATTGTTCTTGTAATTATTGTGTACAATCGTCGCAGTGGTGATGACATTATAATTTGTAAATAAATCACTCAGTAGTCGTTCGATGTGATCATTTTATAGCAGCATGTTCCCGCTATTCATTTATGACGCCGATACTTTGAATTTCGTTAATTTATTTTCTTTCAAAATTCTACAATATTAGTTCAGTCTATTTCATTTTAGATCCTATTTTGTTAGTTTCTTGCCGTTTTAATGTTAGCCAAATCGTTTCATTCATTTCGCATTCCTCTTACGGATTTAAATTCTGAACTGATTGAAAAATGTCTCTTTACATTATTCTGTTGTCATAAATCTTTAGGTTTTAAGTCTATTTAATTGTTCACTTAGATCGTCGAATCTTCAAAGGCTTTCATCCGACTAGTTACCATGAAAAATTTTACATTTTTAAGTTGCTTATTTGATGTCATTTAACGATATACGAAGTATTCGGATGGTAAAATAATCTTGTCGTAAACAGACTTCGTGGTGACATTGGACCTGGATTCGAAACAAAAGACCAGCAAGAGGATGTTCCTTCTGGAGAGCAGGGAGACAACGTACACTACGCACATCCTATTAACACAGGGTCAACAAAAATGCAGAGATGTGACCGTGTACATTGATGTGAGTACCAAATATTATATTTCTAAATGTTTCTATAACTGTTAATGATAGTATTGGCTCTATGTGTGGATGGAAATTGAGCTATATGTGCATATACTTATAAATGTATACTTGTGTGTGTAGTTACCACCTGTATTTGTTACTACAGTACACGATTTGCTTACTTTAGAATCGGTTAGTACTGTTTGAGTTGTGTTAAGATATTAGCCACCACTATCATCTACATCACATCTGTCCTTAGGATTCCACTACTATAAGTCTTTCCCAAGGTGTACTACATCAACCGATCTTAATTTCATTAATTGTCGTACATTACAGTCAAATATTGAAAATGTTGACTTTTAAATTGTTAGTAAATAATTATTGATTACAAAGATTCCCATAACTCCAAAATAACGTGGCGTAATTAATTACAAAGCATAATGCAAAATTGCAGAATAGTTTTGAATTTTCACCAGCAGCGGATATTAAACAACTAGAGACTTAACAAGAGTAATAAATGCGCTTACAGGAAGAGATTCGCGACAAGCTCACGCCCATCGAGGTGAAGATGTCCTACGAGCTGATCACGCAGCCGTCGGGCGAGGTGGTGCCGCCCGTGCTCGACCTCACCAAGAGCATCGTGCACACCGACTCGCTCAACATACAGAAGAACTGCGGACCCAACAACGTGTGCGTGCCCGACCTCAAGATGTTTGTCTCCACGTAAGTTTTCTGTCGATGTGTTACTGATTCGTTTTTCATCATTGCCTTATTGTTATTCTCACTTCAGCTAGTAGTCGTTCACTTCTGGGTCCTCCACGCCTCACAATTCTCCATTTTATCGTTCTTCATCATCATCCCAACCTGTCACCATCTACTAATCATTCTCAGTATTAATCAACGGATATGAGTATCATAACTTCGTTACGACTTAGGATCGTCCCTTGTATGTTTTAATAGAACAGAATATAAAATTGTAACTCTGCCACAGCCCAACAGCGAAATACGTGCTGGGCTCCGGCGAGAACGTCAACATCGACGTCAAAGTGGAGAACGGCGGCGAGGACGCGTTCGAGGCGGCCTACTACCTGGCGCTGCCCGCCGGCGTCTCCTACGCCAAGATGGAGCGCCTCGACAAGGACTCCCCCGACGCCTCGCCGATATACTGCTCCATCGAAAAGAAGGGCTCCGGGAACAGCACCCTCAAGTGCGATCTGGGCAATCCTATGACTAGTGGCCAGAAGGTATGGTAGTATGAACCTATCTGAGTTGGACGATGTAATATTTTGTAAAATCACTACTGATTAGTAAATACAATATTTTATCCTTTTTCTAAAGCAAAATTAGCTTACGTTCATGACGTATTATTATATAGATAAAAGTGAATTGACTTCTTCTTAGAAGCGTGAAAACTAGTGTTCTGTGTCTAGGACTCTTAACAACTTTTAGAGTTTCAATAATATTTTATAGCTAGCATCAATCTCGTTTATAGCGGCAATACTTACAATATTTACACGCCCTTGTACAAGGTCGAAATAAAGTCATGAGAATCAGAGATATCTCTCAAGATATCTATGAGAATGATTATTTCGTTCCAGGTGAACTTTCGTGTGATACTGGAGGTGGACGCTCGCATGTCCACCCTAGACTTCGACATGGAGACCAACTCCACTAATCCCGAGCAAGGGACCACCGGGGACAATGTCATGCACATGTCTATTGGCGTAGTTATCGAGGCACATCTATCTATTATCGGGTGAGTTACTGATTTTCTTAAATAATATTGTTTAAAGCAATGATTTTGTCATTTAATTAGTTTTATGATTACGGTTATCCAAAACAGAGAATTTTTTGATGTCATAACATTACGCTACGTTTACAATATCTTTACATTTAAATCCATTTATCCTTCTGCCTGCCCCTGCGGGGATTACAGGCGTGATATTACGTTACGTTATGATTTAACAGGACATCAGATCCTCCAGACCTACATTATAACGCGTCTCTTTACGAATCTCAAAACCTGAAGGACGACACGAAGCTCGGCCCGCAGGTGATCCACAAGTACAACATCAAGAACGAGGGGCCCTTCGCAGTGGAAGAAGCGGAAATTTACATAATGTGGCCTTATCAGACGCTTACTGGTAATTTTCAATTCATAAATTTCTGCTTTCTAGCGTTTATTTACCTAACGTTTCTGAATAATTGTGTAGCTTGATTCTATCTTGCTTCCTATGTACGTTCCAACGTGTCGCTCCCCCCCCCCCCCATTTCACCCCGTAAAGAACTGCTACTGACTGGCGGCAGGCGAGAACCTGCTGTACATGGTGGTGCAGCCGCAGTGGCTGGGCGCCGCGCGCTGCGACGTGGCGCGCCACGTCAACCCGGACAACCTCTTCGTGCAGAACCCCTACGCCTTCCTGCTCTCCAAGGAGAAAGAAGGTTGGTACATTGTCGTAGCCTATATGTTCACAGATAAACAAAATGACACAAATTCAATTTGGAAAAGCGAAAAGCATTTAATACTCGGGCTATCAAAACAGTTTGAGTGACCAAACATCAAATTCTAGTCAATATTTAAAAAAAACTGAGAAATTTTATTTATTCTCTTATCGTTACAGCTATGGTCAACAGCGAACTTTACACTGATTCGCAAATCAGCGGCAGCAGTGGGTATTATGGACAACGTGAGTGACTTGCATTAAAATTCCTATCTCGGGAATACATTTTATGTTATATGTTGATAATTTGTACCTTTGTTCCAGAATATTGGGAAATTAATCAATCCGGGAGTGATGGACAGGTCAATAGCCAAGTTACTGGAGGTTCTAATCGCCAATTCAGTCAAGTTGAAGGTGGACAGTTTAGCGGCGGCCAGTCTGGCGGCCAAACGAACGGTTATGGAGCTGGCGGGCAATATAGCCAAACCGGTGGAGCAGGATCAGGAGGAACTTACTCATATAACAAAACTTGGTCAAGCTACGGAGAGGGATTGTCAGCCGAAGAACAAGAGACGATAAGGAGAAATCTTGCAAAAATGGCCCAAAATCCCGATTATCAAGTGACTGTTAACCGCAATTTCCAAAGTGGCCAGGCTGCCCAAGGAAGTCAGAGTACATTTAGCCAAGGAGGGCAAAGTTCTCATAGTCAAGGCGAACAGAGTGCGTATGGCCAAGGTAGCCAAAGTGGACAAGGCTACCAACAGGGCGGACAAGTACAAACAACGTATGTACAAGGAGGCCAAGGAAGTCAGTACGGTCAAAGTGGACAAGGAACGTACAACCAAGGTACGCACTATTATTCGGGTGGCAATGTCCAAGGTGGTGGTTACGCTCAAGCAGGAAGTCAAGGTCAAGGTGGTAAGATCGTGAGAATGAAGAACAGAACGATTGTCTATGATGAAAATCATAATATCATATCTCAAACTGAGACCAGCACAGAATACGGTTCTTTGGGACACGAAGGTGAAGCTGGAAGCTCTTATAATGCGTAAGTACAAAAAACATTTTTACTAAAATACATACCTTGTTATAATGTTTTCAAATGAAAATACTTTCGTAGTGTGTTTGTGTTTTGTGTAAATTTCGTACTGTGTTGTTGTATTCGTATGACTAATTTAATGGAAAATAAGGAACACGTTGTATTTTTTCTTTTAGTTACCTAAACAATCGAGGCAGTATCAATAATCAGGGCTCCGGCCAAGGTTTTGTCCATGGGACTTGGTCGACCACTGAAACCGTTAACAAAGATCTTATGAATGCTGGCTCTAACGCCTTCGGAGGATCTAGTGTTACTGTTGTCGGTGATGAAGAAGAAGATAAACTTGAGGGTTTTGGAGTGTATGCGGCTCAGAACAATAATGGGGAGTTTAAATATGGAATTGCGGATGTAACGAACAGCCGTGGAAATACCGGATCAGTCCAAGGTGGAAATTACCAGGGTGGAAGTGTCCAAAGTCAGGGCGGTGGTGGTTCATATGAATCCAGGGGCGGTGGATATTCTTACTCGTCCCGATCAGGTAATACATATTTTATCTAAATTATGACCCAAATAAGAAAATGTTAACCAGCGACAAAATATTTATTCATGAATCTCCATCAACGGTTTCCGTAGGTGGCTCATCATATAATTCTCACTCTGGAGGGAGTTACAGCTCATCGTCAGAACAGAGAAGAGAAAGCACGAGGAGGCGTCGGCAAGATGAGGTATCTATTCAACCAGTAATCATATTTTCTTAATACTCGGGGAAGGAGCGGCGGAGGCAAACAATGAACTATGATATTCCGAAGAACAATTTGTCTTTGAACCATGAATATGCATACGAAAGCTTATGTCTCATATTTATCAGGCCAAAGGTTGATCGAGCGTTTTAATTATTCAATCTATAAATTTGATTGGAGCACAAATTTTAGTCCAACCAACAAAAATAGAATTCCTACAATCGATCTCACACACGATAATATTCAACTCCAACGCTTTTTTCTTGAGCCGAAATTTGACATTGAAAATCACTGTTTATTTTCTTACACGAACTCATTACTCGATCAAATCAACATTTAAAGTTGAAACTAACTTAATATTTCTTTTGTTCTAGGTAGACCCTCAACTGAAGACAATGTTGGAGAAATGCGAAGAGAAATACAAATGCGAGGTGCTGAGATGTATAACTGGCCAGTTGCTAAAGGGACAAGAAGTGTGGATAGCACTGAGGGCTAGGATTAATGCATCTGTTTTGAATGAGGTAACATAAATATATATAATTTGTCCTTTTAATATCAGATTATCACCCATCAAAAATACCTATAACCCGGTTATTGTTTAATTTTTAATCATTACTTGCATTAGTATAGTATAATATTAGATACGCTATTAAATA
>DWMF01000930.1:0-12684 GCA_018244815.1 Parelbella polyzona | reverse complement strand
CTTTTATAAAGAGGTGCGCGCCATGGATTTGAACCCAGCACCCCCGGAGTGAGAGGCTGAATTCTTAACCACTAGGCTACCACTGCTAGTTAACTTGTAAACACATTGTGTTTACTTTTGCGTATATATGTATAATGTATTTTATAGCAAATTCTTTAAAACCAACTTGATTTGCTTGTCACTAAAGTATTATCTCGTTTGAGATAACGTTCACTGGGCGAACGTCGTCTTCTTGATTTCCGAGTTGTGAGCTCAAACGAGCGGCGGTCGGGAAAAAAACGTGTAATCCGAGATGGGGTTGCGAGTGTAGCGTGAAAAATTCCGTTTTTAAAACAACGATTCCCCTTTTAGTAATTGGATTGCGCCGGGCGCGATTGTGGCGGGTGTCCGAGCCCGGTACAGGCCGGCCGCCGGGCTTACCGTTCTGAAGCCGACAGGGACTGTTTCCACTGTACATTGCACGAAAAAATATCGTCTATGTTATTAGAGGATCTTTCGTTGCTCGATACTTACATTAAAGCAAGTTATTAAAATGCATCACAGTATATTGTCCTTTTTGTACTTATTATTTAGTAGAATCAGCGAATGGGTGGACAAGCAGAGTTGCAAAGTAAAATTGTTCTGAATATCAGTTTAATATATTCGTTTAGTTCGTTTAGTGATTGTTATATATTGGTATAATGGCGTTTATGATATAAACAAAACATGTCGTTAAGTTTCCCAAAGCGAATCCCGACTGCCACTCCTACAACCACAAACGCCCGTCTATATCCAGTTACGGAGAGAGATTCGTGCACAACATTGGAGCATATTTGGGTCGCACCGATTGTAAACATTGTATGCGATCGAAACTGTCAACCTATATTAAAAAATATTGTTTTATATTCGACTGTCTCGTTGGTCGATTGGTTGCGAACGCGTCTGCTGTTCGAGGAGTTCCTTGGTTCGATTAATGGGTCAGGTAGGTACTATTGGATTACACCAAGTCCTTGGTCGGACATAAATGTGACTGGGGAAAACGTGGGAATGTACTACACTCCCTCTGCCTGCCCCTTCGGGCATTACAGGCGTGATGTTATATTTTTATTATTGGACAGATATTTTTTCTTAAAAAGCGGGGAGATAGTGGAAATGTACTCCCCTGTACGGGACAGCCCGGTCGGTAATCTCGTTTGTCCGGTTAGTGACAATTAGCCACCGTTGTCCGCTTGTCGCCTGCTCCCGCGCTAATCTTACCGGACACGATTGTTTTAAGTAATTTGCTCAGACCCCTTCACTTGTTACTCTTTTTAGACTGGATATTTTCATTTTGATATTTATTCTCTTGGCAGCAGTGCGATATGCGTAGTGTGCGATGTGTCTTTTGGTCCTTTCTACGGTGAGTTCGGTTCGGTAATCCGGTTTATCCAGACAATTAGCCACCGCTGCATGTCGATCACGTGCTTTCGTGTGACACTATCCGCAAATGATTGTTTTAAATTATTTGTTTGGGTACCTATTTTTTTAAACGGAACATTTTCATTATGACATATTTTTTATTTTCTTCCAAGTGTGTCGTGGCAAAGTAGTACGTATTGATGCATAAATGTTACTGACGTATACAGTGACAGTCTCTCGAATGTCTTTGTACAAGGGGAGTTGAACCTTAATTTCCATGGACCCTAGAACCTTAGGACCCTAGATTGACCTCGTTGGATAAAGGTCATGTACACAAAGAGATGATATAAAGTTTTCAGGTATTCGTACTGGCTTAATAATATTACAAGTTGAACCTTTAAATGAACGTTTCAATTTTTTTTGTTGTAATTGTAGTCTATTATGATTGCGATCTTTTCTTAGAATTCTGTCCGGTTTTGTATATTTAAAGTTTATATGGATTGTTGATTTTTTCTTGTATTGTTGATATGTACGATTCTGCATAATTTTTAAAATTGAAATTTCGTTTTCCTACGTAGGTATATTGTTACTTTTGAATTTTTATTTGTGTATGTGATACGTAAATGATTGAAAGTTTGATACTGTCAAATGACAGCAGACATTAATGAAACAATGTAAACTCATGCTACATATTACTGCAGGTATTGAAGTAGATAATTGGCGTAGCTTCAGCATTACTTACGTGTAAGAAGCTAATAGAGTTTTATACACGCGCCGAGCTTTAGCTTCACACTTGGACGCAACAGATACCTGCGCCCGTTGTATGTATGTAGTTATACCAGATGGAATGGTGGATGGCGGGCTATGCTGATACTGTGAAAATTACGAGAAGTTTATTCAATTTAAATAATATATTTAAAAACGAAATTTTAATTGTGTAACAGTAAACATCGATAGCAGTACACTCGATGATTAAACAAAGCACATTATCGATATCGATACATGGCGCTAGGTACAGCATTCGACAAGCAGCTGTTTCAGCCACTAAGCGTTTGCTATTATTAGTACCTATGCATTGAAGTTGACAGTCTCAACTTTTCAAGAAGTTTTTAAAAAGAACACAGTTTAAAACGTATTTGTAACGATCTTCGGCTCCGAGGAGTCCTTCCTACCTCCTCGTTTGCGGTTTATGACCAGAATAAGGTCGATATACTCACTCACCGTACGGTCGTGGGCTGATAGATTACAGTTTGTTATGATTTCTCAACTCCGCAGTGGGTACTCGCCGCTCGCTAACAACTTTCCGAGATCCGCATCCGCTGTGGATATATTAGATTATTGCGGCCGGAGAAATTGTTTTGTAAGTCAATATGGTTACAACCATTCGATATGCCATTGTTGTGATAGGTTTGCATTTATTTTGTTCATAGTTCCGCTCATTCTCACGCTTCTGTCTAGAACGTGAAATTTTGTAGGTATGCTTAATTTACCTTAGTGTTTTCATGTTATTGCAATGTGACCATAAGTAATATCGTAAGTGAACAAATATCGATCGAGAATTGATTTTTGCTATAAAAGATATGAGCGCGAGCCCGGCGCGTCGTCGCCGCGTCCCCCGTGGCCAACAGTGTCAATTTCCAAATGGATAACAACTCGGGATTGTAAGTTAACTTATTGCCTATAAAATTTCTCATTAATCCAATTAAGTAAATGGACTGTGGCCTGTAAAACGTGTCGCCGCAATTACTAACCGTTCACACAGTCGGACAAGCACTTAATGGGTGTTCATTTGACGATGATTACCAACTTGCTAAATATAAATGCTATCTCGACGTTCCTCTCTCTAATAAAATACGTGTAAATCTGTTAGTGTTGTTGTAAAAGTAACGAAACCGGGGTAGTGGTAAACAGAGGCATCCTCGTTTAGTGCCTGTATAGTGAGCGTTAATCTCGTTTTTCGCAATTAGTTGGCGACTGCCCCTGTTGCCAGTCTGCGAGGAAGGGGGGGTGGGGGGTGGGTTTAAAATACATCGTACTGCTATTTTATCTTTCTTTTACAACAAAGTATAGCTGTTTCAATACAATGTTGCTGTACTGAACTCTTGTTACCGATGCCCGTGTAACGATCTGCCAATTTTTCTTGCTCGCAACGTATTGTAAAGATTTTACGGTGCGCCGTTACAGGATCCGAAAGCCTAACGTAACGTGGATTTAACGGAACGTAGTTACGGTAACGTTTTTATTATAATAATTCTCTATGCTTAACAGCGAATATACGATTTTTGTTCTGATTCAAGGTCAAGTTATTATCACAACATAATGACATAAATTCGACGACTTGACATTTTACGTCCTAGAGACTCTAGGTTTTCTTCAAATAAATACAAATAATACATGTATGTTATGTTAGAACATAATATATCACACACAAGAGTAGATATGTAATGTATTTTACGCCGTAAATAATGAACTTTGCGTCTAATCAGCTTACCGCAGAGGTGAGGTGTACTAAGTTCGTCGAACTGCCTACGAGCTCGGGTCACCTTTGGCTCACAGATGTCACCTTGCTTCCGAACCTTGATCGACGACACATTTATCGTATGTAAAAACACTATGTTTCATTCCTCCATGATATTTCCGTTGTTATTCGCCATGATATTTCCATTCTTGATTTGCTAAATTTTTTCAGCGCCACATGCTATAGTTAATGTTACAGACTAAAGATATCGATACAAGAATACAATGAAATGCTAGATGTAACCTATCACGTGAGCAGCGATTTCATCCAAACGAAATATTCTGCGTCGTAAGGCAAAAGAGAACCGGAATAGAGTGTGGATACTCAGCAAAAAGGATGTAGGAAAGTATGTAGGAAAAAGGGAAAAGGAAGGAAAATAACAATTTAACAGTTTATTTATAAACGCTTAATAATAACATGTTAGCAATTATGTTGTAATATTTATACAGTTTTACATATTTTGGCTGTACTCCTACGGTAGGTACCTAGGCTTGACAACATGATGCAGGCATGTATGTGTATTGAAAGAAGGATAAATTATCATTATCGCCATCATTGTAACTAAATCCCTGCAACCAAAACAATGATATCATTTTAAAAAATGTTACTCTGCATGTACCGTGTAAGTGCATTTTGAGAACTCGGGACTATTCGTAAAAATGGTTCCAAACGACGCGTAAAACGTTCCTTTGTTCACTTTTGTGCGAGACGACTCTCCGCGACTGTACCGTTCGCGGCCATGCCCCTGCATACAAACGACAATATTTGCAAGTCCCGCTACAGTCTTGCAAGTCCAGCGACTTATCTTCAAACCACTTTTGACCACGTACCAAATTAAACTTTAGCGTGTAAAGAATGACTAATGGCGTCCGCTATCAAGATTAATGTGAACTTCTGCACTGCTAATAACCGCTTCGTTATCATCGGCGAGTCAGATTTTACAATATCGCGAAACATACTAAACATAATGTCAGCTGTCGGACGGATAAAACGTATTTGTCTATCGGCTTTTGTCCGCTCCACCGCGAAAATATCCTGTTAAACAATAATTAGAGTCAATGACAGTGGTTGCATTGCATGCAAGGCCGCCTAGCGCCTGCCCGACGAATGAATCAGCTGATTGCAATTGCCGTGAACTGAACGCGCCGCGGCGGCTGTACTTATTTTCGACTCGCTATTTTTTGCTTCCTCTAACCGCCCGAACAAAATATTTATTTCTCGACATACGAATTTGTACGTACCTTACATTTCACGTGAATTTTTCAGCTGGCACCGAATCAACATTTTCAAGTGTACGGCATGAAATAATTACGTATTAATGTTATTTAATTTACATGTTTTGATATCATTTTTTCTCCTTTCACACACTATGTAAAACAAATTGATTTTCTGCTTCTATGTATACGTAGATATTTCTACCATGCTTAAGTATCATGCATGATTATTGCTTTACAGTGCCCCGTTTGATTGATTTTGGTTCAATCTTAAATATGTCTGACGGTCTACTGTTACAACATCTGCTGCTAGTTTGAGAACTCATATATATTAATATATAGCCCAAGTTAGTCGTTTTATGATTCAGATCTTAACAGTGTAAAGATGAATTCTTATTCGTGAATTAACTTAAGCGCATTTGCACTTAAATTTTATTCGCCGACAAGATTTAAAAAAATCGGTCTGTTTAAAAAAATCATAAACGACCCGATTAAAAACATTACTGTTACATTTCTCGGACATAAATATCGGTCTAGCAAAGTTCTGCGCGAATATATACACCGCCAGCCGATGATGAGTCGACGGGTTTAATGGTTACCTTCGTACATGTTAACAGGGCCCGATCCGCCAGCGTTTTACATCTGATTCGTCGTATGTGATTTAGGATACTGCGATGAAACTTGTGTTAAATAGGGAAGTTGCACTCACGGCGTTGTTAACAGCAAAACCTAGTTTAAAACATAACTGCTCCACATAATACCCATATATGTTCAATGCTAATGACAGACGATTACTTCTATACTCTGTCTGTCCGCATTACACTGTGATAAATCAAAGATGTCACCGGTCTATTGCGCATTAATTTTGTAACGTATACCGTAATGATTTAATTGATGGGCTAATTTATTTGCATAAAAAATAATAGTTGTACAATGTATTTAGCTCATAATGGAGTCAGAGGCGTAATCTGAATGGGTTTTACATAATGCAGCACGTACGAGTATAGATATTGTTTACAAGATAATGATACGTTCACGACTAATGATAATTATTTATAGCATCGCGTGCAACCGCATTGGTTCAATGCTAAACATGAAAATAGGTTTAGTTGAAATGCTAGTTCCTAGTAGTATTAGTAGACTCTGGTTTTTCCCCGGTGTGTAGCAATAGTCTCACCTATTCTATGATGGGACGTAAACATAACTGGTTAAACGTGACAGTGTACTTTACTCCTCTACCCACCTCCTCAAGTATTACAAGCTCAATTTACGTGTGTGCAATAAAGTATGTTTGTGTATATATTATATATTACGTCTAGGTGCAAAAGAACTCTGCGTTAATCATTTGGGATTGTGGATTTACCCAAGCGGAAAAATATAAGCCCAATAATATAATTTGCCTCCACGTAGTGTATTGAAATATCATCCTTGTTGTTCTCTGTGAAAAATATTATTATTTAGTCGTTACATGACGTACCTAAATACTTTACTGTGTTAGGATCCTGTTGCTGAGGATAAAGTATGTGTGTATGTGTGTCTGTGTACACACACCCAAATCAGTATCAGTATGAGCTCATAAATTAAATTTGAACGAATCCAAAATGTCCTATCTTATTTTAGTATACCTATTAGTTATTTTGTTTTTCGCGAAACACTCAATACCGTCATTAGTATGAATGTTTGTCGTTTTTCACCATGGTTTTTTGTCCGATGAATGCTGGCTGATTTGGGTGATCAGTTAAATTCATAAGAACTCGGGTACGGTCAGCTTCCAGTGCAGGCGATGTTAAACGATTACAATAAAAAATATTTTCAAAATGTATAACGGCTGTGACAACAAATAATTGTATAGATGACAATTATGACAGCTATCAAAACTATGTTTCTAAATTGTCATGGAAGTTGACATGACCAATTTTGTACACAAATATCAATCCATGAAAATGAAACTGTCATCCGTAAAGAAAGTTTTCAGTTTACTCATTAAAATTAAATGATTCTGTTCTTTTATATATCGCTAATTGCACGTAGAACTTACAGTTGATCCTTGAGACATGTCCATTGACTGGTTAATGTAAAAAGTTCTGGTTTTAATTCTGTAAAAAAACAAATGTCAGTGAATAATTTAAATTCGATTTATCGGTATCTTTGATAGCTAAACCATGAATTTATAAATTAAACCAATTCAAAATGTCATATCTCTAAGTACATTTTTGTTAAGATATACTTCATTGTATTTGACTTTCAAATAAATAAAGTCAATAAGTGGTAACAAAATTTAACCGAGCGCAAGAATCGGCAGCACACTATTATCATAACAGCTGAGCAGAATTAAGGACGTGGTGAGAAACAATGGGTTTCCCATTCCCATTCACCGGTGCATTGAGTCATCTGATGTGGCAATGGCTTGTGAGTCACCGCTGATCTCATAGATTAGGAAACTATCGACGGATATGGCATTCGGTCTGTGGGCAAACCGCCCGCGACGCCGCAGCGAAGGGCGAACCAGTCATCCGAGCAGCGCAAGTAAACCATGGTCTCGTTTTGAGTCATCGACGAAGGCGCCATGATGAAATTTGCATATTAAAATTGACAGTACATATGTATATGCATCCGTAGTTATATATTATATAGTTACAGTGAATTTAGTTACATGATGTATAATATTTGTAATGCTATGTACATTTTAACTAATTATCTAAAGCACGATATGTATAACACTACGATATGACGCACTCAGTCGACTGTAAATGACATAAAATATATATTAAACATTTAAAAATCTCGTCGTGGGATATCTTGTGAATACGTTGAGAGACTAATGTTTTTTATTTTAAATTTCGTTAATAGTAATAATTTAAATAAAAAAACTATACCTAATTAATATACGAGCGTAATGTAAATAAGTGAGAGGTAAGTTTGCCACATCTGTTTGTGCTCAGTTGTATTTCATCTCGACGTGGCACACTAGCGGAACGTGTCCGCAGATTGGGCCGCGGCGCTCGCCGGCGACGGCGGGTATTTGAACCTATTATTTGCACGAACCGCTCGCTTCGGCGATTCGCACTCGTACACCGCGTAATGATGATTTGCATTTCTATCACCCCCACTGTCACGTCAAATGAGCAATCGCCACTGATTACACAGCCATTCTGACCTTTATGATACGTTGATAATATTAGACGTGAACTATTTTTTTACGTTGCAATCGTGTGATAGACAAGCCTCCAGCCTATAACTCTAATGGCCTCCACTCTAATTAGTAGTTCCATGTAAATTTAGAATGTGCCTAAGCTTAAAATATCTCGTGTGTATCGGTAAAACCAAAGTGCAACCAAACCTCATCAAGAGTGCAATATGAATAACTATTATTATTAAACCATTTACGAAACTTGTTCTCTGTTGTCGTTGTCGAGGCGTTAATATCCCGATACAGTGGATTTGAAATTTTTGCCTGCGCTTTTTTGGCCCAAAACAAATGCGCACAGAAAGAAGTCGAAACGCACCAGTGTACGTACGACGTGTAGAAGCGATAAAAACAATGGTATGTTTGCTCTAATATTCTACCATGACGTAAACTGTACGGACGGCCAGTGACGTTCGAGAGACGCAGGAGCAGTCGACGATAGCCGCCCACTCTCGGTTTCACCGGCCGCTTACGTCGTCGATAAGCTGATAACTTTGCAAACGGTCAACTATGTAAAGTGAATCATTTCGATGTGTTAGCTGGATGACTAACGGAGATTTGCACTGATTTCCTTACACATTAATCTTGCGCATATCACTAATTGCAATATAATGTACCTTGTCGGCCGAGCTCAGAATTACGACACCAATTCTGCCAGCACCGATGACAGCATCGGTGCTTCAGAAGAAAATGACAGTTGACGTTATACGTACGAGAAAATAGTTTGAGGCTTGGTTTTTTAATAGCCGGCTGACAAATACGTTAACTACATAACGTATCCGTATAGGAATATTGAGTAAAGTTCCAAATAGAAACTGCACCGGCTAAGATGTTATTGATATTGAACGAAACCGGTATTTTTATCTTGTTGGTTAAAGAATTTCCTAAATGAAAATTGGAAATTAGAGACTAGACATTGTCCTCATAAGATAATGACGCTTCTGTAAATAATCTTACGAACTCGGGAAGCATCTTTCTATATGACTCTAGTTTAATATCGCACAAATATTTCAATATAGATACTTTAATTTCTTCCAATCATTCTCATATGGAATTACTAGGCACGGCTTTCTTAAGTGATATTAACATGTAATAAACGAGTTAGACACCTCCTGCTGAAATTTTAGATGTTACTAATCGAGGTAGTATAATATAATATAATTGTTATTTTAAACTAATACTTTCAAAATTAAATCATGAGTGAATCCATAGTAGGTATATATGAGTGAATGAGGGTGAAGTTGAAAAACAACACTCAAAAAAAAGTGCCTGTCAAAGTGTCTAATACTGAAGTATATTCCTACTATCGCTTGACACATGCAAAACGTAAACATTTAAAATATTTGTGAACATAAAAATAACTTGTTGCGACACGAACATTATTTTATCTTGCGTTAAAAATTATCCTACAAGCGGCGCGGCGATAAGTCAGCGCTTTATGAATGGAGTAGTGCGACCGTAATAAAATTTAACGGTGACGAAAACGAGAAGTGTTGTTACGCTGCATATCACCAGTGTGGCGAGTTCAAAGTCAAGAGGTTAATAAACCGCTGAAAGTTCGCATATCTGTTGTATAAACATCCGTTCGGATAGGCCCGGGAGCACCTTCGATAGCGGTCAGCCCGCGCGCCCGATAGTGGCGCGGTTTATACGCGCTTCTATACATATATTTCTATTTCAGTATTGAGATAACGAGCTTGTGAATGGGCCTGAACAACGTCAAACTACATACATATATGTGCGTATGAGATGTATTGACACTGAGTGATGGGCATAAAGCGTTTAGCTCGCACATTATCACACTTTTATGTATAGTTTGTGCGCAACTCAATACAAATGCGAGATTGTCAACATTTATTAGACATAATAGGGCGTCTTAAAACGCAAGGGTTGCAAGGGTCAAGTGCTTGGTTTTCTCATCAAAATATTTTATTCAATGCACGACGAACAGTTTAAAATGCGATATTCATGAATTCAAACAGTTCTTTTACATTCAAACTCGTTGAAGTAAGGGTTGATACTGTGGTGTGGTGTTGATTTGATATATTCAAATTCGCATGTCGCTTTTAATGTGCGTAATTTTTAATTTACTTGCAATGACGGCATGTACTGCAAATAAATATGATTTGATTTATTTTTCTGTCTCTATGTACTTTTAAAAATAATCGCGGTTAGGGATAATTGAATTAAATACCTTGTGCGCACATGTTAGAGTTTAGGCCGACAACGAACCCTCGGATGGGAGCGCTGTGTAAATCATTCCTTTTATAACCATTCTCGAATACCGTTAGAAATTCTATGAATTCGTAAATTATGTTTCATGACGAATGAAAGAAAGCACTTAATATTGACTTTACTAGGCGTTTGTTATTGTGAACACGCCAAGAAGACCACGAATACAATGGTCGAAAGTAGGCGGCGAAAAATACATGCGGCGGATTCCATTGCGATAGTTATACGGGACAAATTAATATTCCGCTCTACGTCCGGTACGTTTACGAATATGTCAGATTTTCTTCGGTTACCGTTTGAAAAGTGTTTATATATATTCTGACTTGTTTCTGTGTTATTATTAAATGTTTCGTGAATATTTATACACATGATTATATAATATATGTGCGTTTTTCGAGTGCGTTTTCCGACTAGTTTCGGACCTGTACGAGGTCCTTCTTCATGAGCTCCTGCCATTTGCAGCGAGGTCGCGGAGACTGGGAAACTCTTTCTGTGTGTTATAATAAACATCTCATTTCAACTATTCGCTGTTACTAACTGTAAACCATTAGTTTGGAGTGAGTTTGATTGATGATTACAGCCAATATAAATATACATATTACAATTATACAATAAATATCACATTTGAGTATTTCTAACTATGACACGTACAGAAGTGGCGAAAGCGCTTCTGCTGACTAAGCTTTTGATTGTGGAAGCAAATCTGTCTACTGTCTGCGATTTAATGCATGATTTGTTATTAGTACATTTAAGTTTGAATATGCTCGTAAGCAACATACATCTTACATTGACCACATTAGGTTGGTCAGTAAATGCCCGTTTGCAAACTCTATGAGATAAATTATTGACGTGTTATACTGTGCTAATTTAACAACTACATATAATAATGCAATTTAAACGATATCCGGCATTATCGGCAACTGCTTATACTGGAACTGTCTCCAACTCAATTAGCTCGTGACATTTACGTTTAAAGGTCGTTTTGTTTACAGCGCGGCTCCGATCGACGGCGGCACAATGAGAATTGCCTGCGACCGAAGTTTCGCTCAATTGAAACTAGAATGTTCACTGTTATTCCTAATTTAGCAGCAATCGATCGATACATACTCTAGAAGATGTCATTATATACGATTGATTTAAAAAACAACTTTCTACTATCACTGTTCTAGACTTTTTTATATTTCACCCAGCGACAAATGTATACTTGCTGGTCAGTAAATAACAATATTGAAACTTATTGAAACTTTATTGAATCTTTATGAACCTTTATCGTATCAATACGGATATAACCGAAAATGTAACGCTACACTAAGCCTCGAGCTAGCTGTGGTGTAACTGCCCTATTAAGCTCGATGGAGATGGTTGCAGTTGAATAAACTAGATTTGCGCTAAGGCCGCACTGCGAGCCGCCGTCACGAGCGGTTAATTGACATTCTAGCGAGCGATACTGGATTGCTTCAAGTGAAATGTCTCAAACTCAATTAGCTGGTGACGTGTGCGTCTAAAGGGCGTATTGTTTGCCGCGGCCCGATCGACGCCGGCACAATGACGACTGCTCGTGGCTGAAATATCGCCGGTTAATTATATTATCTGCGGCGCGTCACGAGCCTCGCTGGCTGATAGACTTGTGCGCTTGTTGGAATTGAATTACGATTGTCGTATTCTATACCTTATTTATGGTTGTAATATCTAAACATGTATTAATGTTCATCTATTTATAAATGCCTTATAATATCAAAGATGACGACCCCATTGTCGTGTTTACCGTCGCCGCGTTAAATATTCTCCTTCGCGGTCAGGTGTCTTTCGGATGATGAGATTTCGTACATTTCAATTTAGTTATTTGTAATTTTGTCTTCCCACGATGCAGTATAACCCACGCTATTGATTACACGATTCGGTATCAATGATAACATACAAAGTTAACAAATGTTAACATGATTTGACGCACCACCACCGTCCTTGCCCCAGATATGTGCGCTTAGATCGCTAACTCGTAATTCGATTATGTTAATTCGTTTTAATTGAATAACGAGAGACTCCTCCACGTGAGTGATCGATTGATACAAATAGGCCGTATCAATGACACGTACAATTTAATAGTCGTCGTTGCTTTACGCTCACCATTTACGACTGCATATTTTTGTGCAATGGTG
>DWMF01000929.1:0-12684 GCA_018244815.1 Parelbella polyzona | reverse complement strand
AATACATTTTAATACATAATGTATTTGTAACAAGTATTATTTTCGGCTAAATTCATGTGAAATTTTAGTAACGTGCTTACGAGACCTGTAGTGTTAGTAAAGTATGTATGTATGAGATCTTTAGTAATTTTAATTTTTTAGGCAATTTACATAAATATGGCTATTTATCATTATCAAAATATCTTATCGTAAGAGAAAATTAGACTTGGGAGTATTAAATAACTGTATAAAAACGTATCCAAATATTTTTATTCATCTAATCCGGCCAGTGTTAATATTTATTACAAATATTTACCCTTAGTAAAGTATTTAAGGGATGAATATACTTTTAATAATTTTTTATGTTATTGTTAGTAATATAACCATTTACGCATATGAAAATTGCATTCAACGTGGAACAGTAATATCTGGTAAGGGTAATTCATATTATCTAATCGTTGCTCTACCTAATGAGTATAGAAATGATTGTCAGTAGCGATGAAACAATATTAATCATTTTGGATTTTGAGCCTAAATTACTTTGTGGAAGCATATGGACGCTAAAAGTAATGACATACAGATCACGTTAACTTATAAATAGCTCAATTGATTACATAGATTACAGGGTAGGAACAAAACATTACCAGCGCTACAAACTCGTGACGTTGCCAATTGGAAAAACATGACTATTTTCTGAAAAATCACTGCAGGTACTTAGAATTACATTTGAAGATAGGCGATTTAAATGTGCGTTTTCGGTCATTATCCGCGTAAAGAAGGTCGAGTACCTCATGAATTTGCAAGTAATTTCGACTAACGATAGGTAGGGCCTGTGGGTGATGTACGTACTCAGTACACGAGCGTAACTCGTTCGCTCGATCGGTTTGCGGTCAGTAGTATGATTTAACGTGTACAGAAAGCACGGAGGGCCAACGTAAGCTTTATTGCGCGGATTATGTCGATTTACGGCCACCGGTACACGATTAAATGAATTTTTTAAGCATATGCTGTAATAAATGTTGCATTACTGTTGCCGATATGGAATTTTGGAATTTTAAGTTTGAGAATTGATTAATAATATTTATTATTGTTTTCTTATTATTATTAAGCTAAGGATGATACGTGATGGCGCTAATTAGGGTTAAGGCGGCCTGATGATGATGATATATATTTAGTATGTACGAGTATTTCTTATAGCAATCTTAATTAAATACTATAATAAGATTGTAAAAACGTTCTGTAACTCGCAGAATAGTTGTTTCCGAAAATGAAAAAAACACAATCGCAGAGAAACATCTGTTAGGTTGGCATTACAGAGATAGAGACAACCGCAAAAATTTGTCTCGGACAATCTGATAAGATTTCCGTTTTAGTTCAAGCAATCTAGACCATACAGCCTTGAAGTTTTTCTCACAGATAAAAATATTCCGTCTAGCGGTGTTGGATAAATGGAGCGCGGAGAACAATGATGCGTCTACACCGGTGTTCCAACTGCCCGAGTTTTAATAACTGGCAACATTCTTGTGAGAAAATCACGCGCTGGCAACCCACATAGCTCATTCATTTGAAATTTTTTAAAATTACCAATTAGCATCAATTAAAAAATTGTAGTCGTAAATATAGCTATTAAAATGAAGGAACTTTTTATGTCCCATGTTGAGTAATATTACTTCGTAATTAATTGCGATAACCGTTGCATTTAAAAGGTCGGTTTGTTGTAGAATTTTAATTGAAAAATTTAATGCAATAGAGTGGCATTTTCAATGTGGTTATTTGACGAATTTGTACTAGTATTCAGCTGTATAAAGAAGCTAAGTGAAATAGTCTATGATGGTAAATAAATGACATGTTAATAGTCAGAATGAGAAAAATATATATCAATAATTATCCGTATCAAATATACATAACGAAGTAAGTCAGATATGCATTTGGTGTGAACGCAAAGCTAAAAATGTTTTATGAGTACATGATTCATTGATGTATTGTGGTGTATAAGTGCGCAATTGATTTGTATAAAAATGTATCTGTATAGATATACCTACATATATGTATACTTGTCACCTGTCTAGTGATATGAAAAGAGGCGTCAAATTTGGAGTTCTGTGGCTGTACTTTGTCTCAAGATGTTACGATTACTATTACTATATCTTCGTTACGCTCGAACGCATTAAGTGATAAATCATGTTACGTGAATAAAAACGCTATTAAATTACCAATTTGTCATAACAGACGCGGAAATAGACGCTCAAAACCAAACCGAGTGTTACGTAAATCTAAAAAATGTGTAATCTTCTATACAGAACGGAAATGTGCGCCCGCCCCTGCGCTCGTTGTTCATTAATGAACAGCGCTTGCAAACCAAACAGACACGATGTTTGATGATACAAACAAACAGTGTTGCCATGTCGAAATATACGTCAAGGTGGTAATAGATTACTCTGCTCCAGATCTGTCTGCGCCTTAACTTTGTCTACTGTCACCACCCGTTTAGCTGTCGTGACGAAGTTGTGAAAGATAATTGATTCAATGATTTTTTTTCTTTAGTTTTTAATGAAATACATCAGTATTTACCTGCATTGCACGTAAGACCTATATATGTATGTATAAAACATATTAGAGTATTGTTGCGTAGTAATATTAATTCGAATTAGCTGTTTTTATGAAAATCTCGATAGGCTTAGAGACATTTTCAAAATACCGTTGCTTAATGTAGCAATTTTTCCCAGCATTTGACCAGGACAATTATATGAACTCTTCATTTATTACATTAAGCACTACATTGACACATACACACATGTACATTCATATTATACATACATATGTATAGATTTTTCAGTAATCAGTCAACTTCCTATTACAAGTATAGGTCAGTTTTAAAGGTAAAAAATGGTCCATAATTGGAAACATAACGATTTAGGTGCGGCGATTCATTAAAATCTAGGTTATATTTGGTAACTAAATATAGGTAACCACTTATAACAGTTATCAGAAATATTGTGTTATTTAACGAGCTCACAATCTGCCTGCGCTTAGTGACTTATTTCATGAGTGTTCGCGAAAATATTACTTTGTAAAATAGGTCTCCTTTTGGGTACGTACTCAAGTTGAAAGGGTTGTATTTCAAAACATTTTGATCTTTATTTATTTAGTATTTTTAATCTTTAAATAAGGCTTTATAATTTAGCTCGAGGCGGACTTTATGTCTAAGCTAAGTAGTAGTCTCTATTAATGAATATTACAAGATGGTGCGAATATAGGGTACGTATAATAAAGTAGTTTGTGGTTATACTGTAATGTGACCATAAAGTTGTGATTAACTGGATACATTTATGCGATACAAATATGTCCATTACATTAAATATTTTACATAGAAATAAACAAAACTTTAAAATTAAAACGATTCCGAATTAAAGTTTAGACGCATTATATCTTAAAGGGGTCTATGGAGCGATGTTATTAATAAACATTTTATCAATAACAGTCGAATCCTTAAGGAATATGCACAGCTCTACAATAATCCCTAAGTGATTTCTAGCTAGTACGTAACGAACTGTAGCTTCTGTGAAATATCTCATAATGGAAAGTTAATTAGGTTTTAGATTTAGGAATACATAGGATTATATCTTGCATCATAAATATAAAATTGCAATGGATGCAAGCGTGCCCTGAGACATAGTTGCGTAGTGGGCACGGAGAAATTAATTAGTTTGCAGGTGTTTCCAACTATGTACCAGATTACTTGTCTTTGCGAGTGGTTAGCGGGTATTAATGGCTCCTTATCTGCAACTAGTTGACTGGTGATAACTTTTTGCTACTATGTAATAATCTGGGCGTGTACCGACGCGGCTCGAGACAGGAAGCTATTGGAATACTGGAGCGTTTCACTTTAAATATTTTTGCAATTCAAATTGTTTTCTTATTTTTATTATTATTACCGCTAGTCTCTTCGTGAGGGGTTAGCGAACTAACTCTCATTCCTAACCGGGATAAATATTTGTGTGATAAATACAAATACATATGTCCAGGTCGAAATATTTGATATCGATCCACGTTTATATTAAATAGCTTTGATAATATATTGTACGTAGATTTATTCGACATTTACAAGCTATATGAATATCAAGTAATCGTTTTCGAAGTCAGTGATTTTGCTGTGGCTACTATCATACGTACGTACACGTATCATTTATTATATCTATAAGTAATATTATATCAGTAGGTAACTCTGCCTATCATAATTTTATAAAAATCCTGACTCGACTTAATAGGAATAAGCTATTTTCTAATCCGCGGTAGAGCTACAAGATATTGGGAATAATTTTTAAATAATATCTACTGAATGCAGGAATAAAAATTTTATAGGAAGTTGTACTTCATGCCAATAAGATCTAGTTTTGCTATACACGGGATTGAAGATTTAGCAAAACATCAGATTCTGTTAATAGTTACAATCTTCGTAGTACTTATATTAATATTGATAAATGACGCTTTTAGTTGAATAGAAGCGAGCTCTAATGTAGTATTGCGTATTTACAACTGCGATATTAATGGCACTTCAAAACAGATAGGGCAACGAGGAACATGGCATTTTACACCTTATGTGTTTAATCACAAGTCACGAGTTTCCAGATTTACACATATTGATAATTATAACGTTGTCGGCGCCAGGTCTTAAGTGGGCATAGCACTGCACAATTTGCCCTTCTAAGGGCAGGTGAAAAGTAACCAATAGTTGCAGTTATAAAGTTGAAAGCTTCCCTATAAGCGCACGTTTTTAATAGACCGGCCGGTAAGTATTTTATTGTTAATAGTCGAAACGTACGTAGTTGGTAATAAAGTGTACAGTTACTTAGATCTTAAGATTTAAACCATCGCTTACAAAGTAGTTACTAACGCGTTTTTCCACCAAAAAGGTGAAAACTATTTCGACAGTAGTTACAATGTATTTTTGTTACCAGTTGGAGAGTATTGGAAAATCAATTGTAACGTTTGATGGAAATGTTCTATGTAATGTTTTATTATTTGTAATCATTTGAATAAACTGCCAATAACGGTTATTAAATTAAATACACTTTTAAAACTTTAAAAACTAATGTAGAGACATAGGCATACACAGAAACTGTAAATGTAGAGGTCTGACATTTTTGTGTCATAATGCTATACTACAGATGAAAATTTGATGTTGTTTTGCTAAAAAAATGTCTAACACACTGCTTTAAAATAATATTTTTATTTTTTTATAATACCATCAACTCTATGTTAATACAATTCTGGCACGCGTAGTACGAAGCGACTACGGCCGAACATCTAAGGGCATCGGTGGAAAGTGGTCTGAACAGCGAAAGTTGTTATGATAAACATCGTTCCACTGCTTTGATAAGATGCAGGGTGATATTGTCTTCATGTACCTGAATAATCGTCTCTGTACATACGAGTACTAGCTCCATGTCATTGGTCTTTGTGGGATAATCGCGCTTTTGTCCTCGATTTCAGATCTCGTTTTATTATCATCAACATAATCAAACATTTTTTGTCGTTCCAATGTCAAACACGAATGTTTCCTCAGAATGAGTGTTAAATTCTGCTCATTAAATTCCGGGTATTCGGCAAATTTCACACGCCTAACAGAACACTATGGAGAACTCTAGCGGACAGGATTTCTCACGATGTTTTTGTTTCATATTGATATCGAGTGATGTATAATCTAACAAAGACACATACGTGTCACTTGTTAAACTTAAATGTACGTACGTGCAAGAATTCGAACGTCACGTCTTCGATGTGAAGCTGGTATTGAACTATTATGCATTCACCAAATATGCATGGTTTTAAAGTAGTCACTAAGTTACGATAATATTATGCTTAATAGTGACATAAAAAAGTTAAGTTAATATTATTTTTGACGGCGTAATAAATGAAAAATAAATTTTATTCTATAGCGTATGTAATTTTTAAATAATTAAATAACTAATAATTAGCGTATTACTTTATTCATATATGAGTATATTTACATAAATGATATGCTTAAAGTAATTCGTGGAAAATTTTATGAAGCACGTGTTTCTACTTAAGTTTTTTTATTATCTTTTCGCAATCGTTACGTTCAGTTCCTTATTGTTGTATGTTTATTGAAAAGATTTTTCTTTATGATTAAAGAAAATAAATATTTATATACGATTAAGTTTTTCCTTCTTTTGTTTTGACCTTTCCACTTATTTCGTATATATTGTACCTATCTACATGAATAACGTTAGAGCTTTATAAAAATATTATATTTTCCGACTTTATTAAATATTTTTCTTGTGGCAAAACATCTTTTATGCGCACGTCATAATTATACAATAATATATAATAATATGAATCTGATTTTGTATTTCCGTTTCTGGAACACCATGATTGTTTAAGAAAAGTATGCGAAAGGCAATGTATATGTATATGTATGGTGGATATAAAGTATTACGAATATTTTTAGAATATTTTGAGCCTGTTTTATGTCTACTGTCTACGCATTTTAATATTGTTATGTTCTGATTCAAATCTAGTTTTTGAGAAACTGTAATTCGTAGGGTTTTTTGTAGAATTGAATTTTAGCAACGTCTGTAGGTACATAAAATAATACGCATTAAAAGTCTGTGTGCGAGACGTGTATAATGAATTAGATGTTGCGGAATCAAAATGAAAATCGTGAGTTGACATTAAATAGGTACCATCAAGTTACCATCAGAATGCAACAATTTCACGAATCACTGGTTTGATCCGGTTTTTTCGTGTCCTTAATCGATTAATCAATCGACTCGAGGATCAACTACAAATGATGCAGACGTCAAAAAAGCGATCACAATTACAATTGGAAGGTAGAGGTTGGCTGTTTTGTGATCTATCGTAAAAACTTATGTGGGTGCATCAGACTGGAACCTTTATATATCTATATAGTTCGGCGGCGCTATAGATTAATTCTACGAATCTATTTTAACGATCGATTTTATGTCCAGTTTCTGTGTGAGCTGTCCCAATTTTTTTTTAATAGGTTAGTTAGATTTCCAATCATTAAGTAATGTGTAATACCTTTTTTAATAATAAAAATTCTTTTGTAAATAATAATTAAAGCTTTAAAAAGACAGAAGTACAATGTTAATCTAAACACGAAGAGGCTATGTAGCATACATACTTTAGTTGTTCCCACGATAGAATATATTTGTAAGTTACATAATATAATAAATACAGATCATGTGGCACGTGAAAATGAATCGAATAGGCCATCGCGTCCAACGAGACAGACTATGGTTTAAACCGTTCTCATTCTTAGAGCAGACCCGTGACCGACAGTGGAACGATAAAACCGTTGATAAATGTATATTTACTATAATCCTATATAACTAGTACCAGTTTCCCGTGGAATGCTGGTGGTCCAAAAACGCTTCAAAACTGTTCTAAACACTCGGCATAGATATTTTCTTTCGTCTTCTGTATTATGTATATTGCAAAGTCAGTTTAGCCACCCACATTCATGCAGCGTAACATTAGATATTGTCTGATTTTGAAACTAGTCAAACAAATGCTGTTGAAATTTGTGTTTTTCGTCTGCGAACAGTCAAGAGACCATATAAATCAGCGTTTCAATGATTGAAACAGCGAAAGTTATGCAAAAAGCGCATATGGTATATAGGTAATAGATTGTTAGGTTTCGACCACACCACATTTTTGCTAGATTAATACCAAATTCCCTTTATAAGACAGCGATTTAAATTTTTCTATCATAGCCTAATGATATTCATTGTATTATTTTAATAATATCTTTAAACAACGGTGCGGATCTCATTTCTACTCTCTTTATATCTTGGAACAGTAAAAGTCATTACGAATTTTTATTACAGTAATAATGAGCGATAACGACTTTGAATTATTTATATAACCTCACTTGTAACTAACCGATAAGAAAACATCGGCTTTAAAACCATCAATGCTTGGGTCAATCTGACTGTACCCGTACATTCTTAGTGTCCACTTATGAAGAACTGTTTAAAAATTTGTCATATGAGTAACAAGCCTTATGTGAATGACCTTTCGATATGCGACATTGCACTTATATGATGTTACGCAATTGTACCGGCTGCAAGAAAAGATGGAACGAGCTGAGCCCGTAAATTACATAATTCGTGTTGAGAAATTTAAATCGCTTTCATCGTAAATGTTAAACAAATATTTTCGTAAATGTTAAACATACCTCTTATGTGATACTCCTTGAGCATGTGGTTGTTCAATTTTAGAATAAGACAAATCATAATATTCCCAGGCATTTTATAATATGTCAGGATTTCGTCACAGAAGTGTTGTGATCATATAATTATATAAGTTCCACGAAAAGGCAGCATACTAAAACGTTCCATCATTTTTATTTTGTTTTGCTCTTTCAGTAGGTACTAATAAACTATTTTGAGGCTGATGTTTTTTCGCCATGTAATAAATAAATCCTTAGATGTGTCCATGAAGGACACGATAGAAAAGATGTTACCGTCATCATTACATCATCTTCATCTCATAATTTATAACTCCGCTGTTGGGGATTGGTCTCCTCTGAGAATGAAAAGGGATAGACCATAGTCTATCACGTTGGATAGCAATTTTGTTAGCATGGATTTTAATTAAATCAGCTAAAACTCCACGAAGTTTGATTAGTAAATTTGATTTTAGCAGCGCGGGTTCTTTGGTTTTTTACTGTCAGGATCTTGACACCGACAAACACGTTATTAGAATATACGTACATATGGCTTATCTAAAGTCAATTCTTTTGTTATTTTATGTACATATACACGGTAGGGTCATGGAAACATGGTTATTGAACGGTTGTACAAGGCCATCGCTTATTCGAAACTGAAATATCTTTCAGTACATTCTCCAGTAGAAATGTGAAATAACACAAGGAACAAACAGAAGAATAATAATTTAGTTTAATACAAATCAGTACTGATCATTCATCAGTACAGAATAGAGCAAACTTAATTTGATAATTGTGTACGTTCAAGGATTTTATACCGAAATAACATAGATATTGGTAAGTATGAGACCGTAGTTTTCGAAACGGGCGATTATGTATGAGGAGAGCTATGAACGTAGAAAAGGCACTGAAGTCTGTAAGAATAGAGGCAAATGGCATTCTATGCTCTTTGCCTGCCATTTACGGAGTCCAATTCGAATTTCCGAATAGGTTTCCAAAAATGTGATATATTTACGAATTTTTTTTGTAATTCTGTATGTACAATAAATTAAATTTTATTTGTTTTGTTGCAGGTGAGGAATACTTTACCGTAAAAATGTCTTGCCGCAGCGCGGAGCAAATAACTTGAGGTGAGTTTCGAAGTCGTCGTGTGTTCAGGAAAGTTTGCATAGTTACGAGCGTTTTCATGCTCTTTTATTGGTGTTTGCTTAATTTGTTGAGATTGCAAATAAATATGAATGAGGAAATGAAATGCGCATGGTTGTGAGGTTAACACATTAAATGCACTGAGTTACATGTTTTTACGACTTCGCAATTATCTATCTGTGTTCATCGTCAGAACCAATTATGTACGTAAGCTGATGAAGTTTTAGAAGTCTTTTACAAGAATAATAGGTATATAAGAAAATATTTACAAATATATAGGTGTAATGTGTCAATTGTCTGATTGATTACTATTGCATAGGCTCTGTTGATTTGAGATCAGAATACCCTAATATCCTAAAAAAGTATTGTTATGAAAGGATCTTTTAAATTACAACCTGAAATTGTTTTCGAATGGATATAAATTTTATTCATTGTTTAAGTATTTGATACGGATTGTGGGAATAGTTTTGAATGGGTCTAAAACTTATTACCTATCTTTTTTTTACTGGGATGGAGCTGATACATAGAAAAAGGTGTTAAGTAAGCCTATTTATATGCGAAATAAATATGTCAGTGGGTCTGCGCATGCGCTGTTGTTGACTGTCTCTTCTACACTTATTTTGTACACCGTAACGCACAGGCGCGCGACGTGATCGCTATCAACACCCCACTTGTGGTCATAATACAGTCGCAAGAATTGTAAGAATAGAACATTTGAGCAGTAAAATATAAATATAACAATATTATATTATACGATAATATTATGTAAGTTTTGTTTTTCAAATATTATATTACTGTGCTGAATGAGAAAACGCCTGCAGTGATTGTTCCAACATGTAGAATGGCAGATAAAAGAGTGACAAAACAGATGCGCATGTTAATGGACTTAAGTGCCGAGGGAGAACAGGAGGGATATATGTACCTATAATATTACTGTGATATTCGATTTGAAGGAAACTACGACTCATATAATTTAGTTGTTTATTTGGTAACAGTTCACTAAACAAATTGTTAAAGAAGAAAATGTACGATCGCCGAAAACAGGAAATTAGTCCATGTAAAAAAAACTAGCAATAGTAGTTTTTTTAACTTCCGTTCCACGTCGAATTAAAATGAATCAAAAAGGTATTGTTGAAATTGTTACGAAGCAATTATTTCTAAACATTTAAAGAGTAGATCATTTACACGGGACTGGAGATTTTATTTTCTTTTTCCTGTGCAGTTATTTGGGGGCTAAGACAATAATTGAACTCGAACTCTCGAAATCGAGCTCTAATTCTTTAGGCTTTGAGCCTTGAGCCGTAAAGCGCCTTCCCTGATCAAAGTCCAGTTTTTAATAATTTTTTTTGGGACCTTGGAGAGCTGAAAACGGTATTTTGAGAAAAGCTCGACAAATAGACTTCTATAGTTCCCTAATGTTTGCAAAGCCTCTAATATCTTAATAAATTATTTAAAAGAATACATTAACATGTACTTTATTTTATACACCATGAGAAAAAATTTACAGTAGCGAAACCACCAATCGGAATGTTTAATGCACTATAAAAAAAAAAAAAACGACTATTCCACGACGTAAAAGTAACCGGCAAAAATTTGTGAAAGTCTAGTGTTGAGTCTGTTTGAAAACGAACAGATGAAGTACACACTCAGTGGCGTGCTATTTGAGAGGCCTATGTCCAGCAGTGGACGTCCTGATGATGACGATAATTAATTAAAGATCTACAGTGTATGTTCAGTAAACTATTCGTTACGCAACAAAATAAACTGATCCACACTTTAACAAAGCTACTAACATCGATTTTCACATTGTAGTCAATTCTCTCTTCCCTGTCAAATGCAGATGCACGCAATGCGTTCCGTTTTCCACGCATTGTTCATCTCACATATAATATCCATAATGGGGCTAATAATAAGGCGTTCGACATTTATCACGCCATGCGTTGCACGACACGACACGATATCGAGTGACGTCTAAAGAACCACCCAACCTACCTTGAGCAACAACGCAATTATGTAATTGTTAAGAATTTCTGTGCAATTAATCTATCTTCCTTTCTTCCGAATACATTCATCATTGGTTCGTCTTTTAATATCGCCTAGTTACATCACTAATTGAGCTAATAAAATTTAAAATGGCCGATTGTGCTAACATAGCAATACCCATCATGTAATTGTCATATTTTCTGATGATTTTAGGTGAAAAATTAAATGTATAAGTAGCGTAACATCTCGCCTGTAATTCCCGAAGTGGTAGGCAGAGGAGGTGAAACATGGCAGTATACTACAGTACACTGCCATGTTTCATCAGTTACGTTTATGATCCTCGGAATAGAGGGTAAGCCTATTGCCATACACCGGGCACAAATCCAGACTCCGATTCACTACTAGAAATTCTAAATTAGAAAATGCCAATAGTACCCACCCGGGGTTTGAACCTAGGACCTCCCGATCGGCAGTCGCGCTTGTGACCAGTCTACCAACGAGGCAGTCATTATATGTATAAATAATAAGTTATTATTTTATCTTATACATTTGAGATTTGTTTTAGGTAATAATTCACGTCTGTATGATATTGTACACTTATGTAGTCCATATTAAAGTAAAATGTATCAATTAATGCAAAACGTAAAAGTCAATGTATATTAACATATTGTATTTAATATGTTTTATGTGTAATCGAAAATAGATAACTGTTTGAAATTTCTTATGGAGACAGTTACTTTAACGCCCAATTCTAGAACATATAGTCCTCCTTCTCATTCAAATATTTGTGGTCATCGAAGCCACGTTTTCTTGCTAAGCATTCAAGTATGGCTATAAATAAATCAACAGGTCAAAGTATACTATACATCTGTACAAAAGTCCCTTCTCAGGTAAATATTATTTATGGTAATGTAAATCTCCATTCGTCCCGATTAGTACAACCTGGAACTAGTCAATACAAGAGTGAATGAGCTTTCTAGGCATGTGGACTACATCCTAGGGTGCATCTTGCTTACCATCAGGTGACATTGCAAACGCGAGCCTATTGTTAATAAAAAAGATTAATAAATTCAATGCATGTCATTTTTGATAAAAAAAATTAATAAATTCAATTCGGCCAGCGTATTATACATTTCACTGCCACGAAATAGGCACAAGCATGCCAATGTAATTAATTTCAATAACTTAATCCATTGTGTCAAGGCCTTACGTCATACGACTGGGTACGTGCGTGCTCGTTTGATGTTGCTTACAATTTTAGTTTAGAGCGTAAAGGCGTGTGCACAATTAAGTTCCTAAATAACTACGCATTAGAATTTAACATACGAGTATATAATGTATATTAGAATTTAATATACATA
>DWMF01000928.1:0-12686 GCA_018244815.1 Parelbella polyzona | reverse complement strand
TCTCGTTGATCAAGTGGTTGCAAGCGCGGCAACCAAATGGGAGGTCCTGGGTTCAAATCCCGGGTCGGGTACTATTGGATTTTTGTAATTTAGAATTTCTCGTAATGACTCCGGGGTCTGGATCTGCGCCCGGTGTATGGCAATTATAATAGACTCACCACCTATTCCATGGGACATAAAGGTAACTGGTGAAACGTGGAGTGTAGTACATTCCTCGGCCTACCCCTTCGGGGATTACGACGTGATATTACTAAAAACTACTTACAAATTCATAAGAAATAAGCAGATGACTTTTCCAAATATCCAAAATTATTGATGTGAATTGTATACGTCTAGTTGAAGTACAAAACGGTCATGAAAACTGCTTTACACTGCACAAGTATAATCTTGCATTTAGAGTCAAACAATCATAGAGTACTCGTGTGGTTAGTCACAGGTATATTAAAACTCCTAAGACCTCTAATTTTCATATTCTGCCTCGAACTCTCCATTCTAAGTATAATAGTGTTTCCTGATAGACATTTTGTATCTTTTTGATCTTTTCCTATTTTCTATACGTTATACTTAGCTATTCCAATATAATACAACATTTACGTCGTTACTTTACGATTTCCCGGATGTTTTCCTCTATTGTTCACTAAAATTGTTTTCCTTATTGGGATAATTTTCTCATGAAACTATTTATTATACATTAATACGGATGATATAATAAGGACTACTCTGATTAATTATTTTTCTCTCTTGACCGTTGGTCGACCAAAGCTTGTCAGAGTAACCCGCTGTAAGCTGTCTTACTTCCTACACTGAATAAATCTATTCGTTAATTGGTTATTAATTAGGTAGAGATTATTTTCCAACTGTTATCATCGAGGTCGACATATGTCATACCGGAATTAACAATATCACCTACGCGCTCCTAAAATAGCAATACATAAATATAAAAATAAATACATCAATTTATTTCAAATCTTGTAAACAACTCTAAGATTTCATGGACTAAACAAAGACACATCGTCGAATTCAGCAAAATCCTTATCCTTTACATTTCAATAGAATATTTTTCAATATCGAATGTCGGCGATTTTCTCCTGAGGAGTTTTATTGATAGCAAAAAAGTAGGAAAACTAGAAAATACAGTGTCACGATCCGCTCAAAGCTCAGTGGGCCTTCGGCTCGGCGGCGCGCGTAACTCGAGGACTTTATTGTATTCCCATAGAGGAAGTGTACAAGCATATAAACCGTTTGATGTAAAATGATTCTCCATTTATTGCCTGTTCTTTTATTCTTATAAATAAAATCAGACAATAAGTTAAATCGCAAAACTGAGCGCCACTAAGATCACGACGTGCCGCGCAATCATGCAGATATCCTGGCACTACCGCGGTTCATTATCTAACTAGCCCTGTAGGTGTGGGTATGCTTATGGTTATTACTACCACCAGTCATCATAGTCCTATGGTCCCATGACTGAACTGAACGTTCCTAAAGCCCACCATGGGCGGGCTGAGAGCCCCTGAGGCGTCGTTCGATATTACTTTGTAATCATATTAATCGCCCGTCGTATCCGTAACTACTGTTTGTATTAACGAGTTACTAAATCTGATAACTTTTTAATATAACCCGGGAAATTTCAACTCAAACATAATATTGTTACGAACTTCGATTGCAAACAGTTTTCCAGAACAAATTCATAATAGGCTTATATTATTCAAAGGGTGCGCGGAAAATAAAAAATCGTGGAAATCTCACGGATTATAAAAGCTCGCTGATGAACTGAACCAACTGTTTTTGAGAACTTTCTTTAGGTTTACGTTTTTCAGGAAACTAATTACTATCTATAAAAATATGGAGTGTGCTTTTTATGTAGTCATGATTCAGTCTTTAGGAGTAAAATTTTCAAACTAATATGATTGACTGGTTAGTAGAATGTAGAAGCCAGCCGGTAATGCTACCCTTCCGGGAATACATGACTAAGACTATTGCAAAGATAATATGCAATGTTTTGTGACACTGACTGCCAAGCCGGAGTTTGGGAATTTGATTACATGATATTCGTGTCATGAAAACAAATATTCACTAAGTAACTGGATATAAATGAAATTAAAACTTTAAAGATGTAGGTACATAATATTTGTATACATAAGTTATTCAATGTTTTAGAGTGCAATAAAGTGTGTTGTACAATACAATACAATACAAATATTCTTTATTGTACACCAGAAAGATACAACAGAAACAATACAATAACGTATTATATTGTAGTTTGTCAATTATTTATCTAAAGTTCTTGTTAATCGAAGATCTATAAAACGTATATAAAACATATTCGATCCTAATTATGCATGACTTTTAAATAAGTCAATTATTATTTTAACGACACAAACACTACAACTACACATCTATTAAGTAGAATGACAACAAAAATAACTAAACAACGTTTAGCCACAGGCGGTAGCGTATCGTAGAACATAACATTACAGGCCTGGGACCGACCTCGGCGTGCCCGGCCGCTTTGGTGACGGCCATAGAATCAGCGACAATGGAATAGGATACTGGAATTTTAAATATTTTGGATTCTCAAACGTGAAGTTTTGGTGTTTCCTGTAAAACATTGAAGAAAACCTATGGGTACAAGACGAAAAATCCCAGTTGGGTTCCTCAGTCCGCTGCTGGACCTCAGACTTCCCAGAGGATTTTTTGCCCGTAATCCCCACTGGATATGCCCTTAGATAGATATGATATAGATTCTTATGCCCTTTACGCCACTGGTATCAGCAACCAAGACGTTTACTGGTGCTAGAAAGGTTGCTTTATACCACGATAAAGCAATTGAACAAAAATCGATTGTCCAGGTGAGGTTTCCATTCGCTCTCAAGACGGAGATCACAACCCCTTACACCCTTACATAATAGATATACAGTCCTTTATTTCTAAACTTTACGTATAATATTTGCGTATCTTCAATACACTAATTTATCTCAAATACCGTAATATTTCCTTTGTCGAACACTTTAGATCTAATCTAAAAATTTAGATAATCGCATAAATAGATTCATCACTTTACATCAGTCATGAAAAATTATAACGATGATTAAATGATAATGCAGTTTCTCGAATACTCTATACCGGATTTTAAGTTTTACATAATCTGATAAATAGACTCAAATATATTTAAATACGTTGTACTAATCACAGTTGTATCAAACTTGATTAGCTAAATTAAATGTGCCAAGTATGTTTCATTAAAAAAACTTACTCTATCCAGCATCTATGTATTATAGAAAGACAGTAAGCAATTATTAAACATAAAGAGGAGACCGCAGTACAAGCTCTCAGCAAGTTTACCACTGTCGAAACGTGGAGATACAAAATGAGTTACCTTCCAAACCTTCTATTCCTAACCGCAACTGATCCGCTATTTTAACAGCCAAATCATAAAGACTACATAGAGAGTGAACTGATCCCTTTAAATCCGCCCTTATCCGCCGCGAGCCCACGGCAACCCTTCCACGGATATCGCGTACATCTCCTGACTCCACGGTACTTATGTAACGGTCACAGTTCCAATAAGAAATTATTTATTATATTTTCATTTCTTTAAAGAGCCTCGTGTTCCTGACAGTGTATTTTTTTTGTCTTTTTGTATAGTTTCTTATTTAATTGCATACGCGGTCGGTCCTTCCTTTCACTTTTAAAATGTGCAAATAGCGTAAAGAAGTTAGGCGTTCTAATGAGTTCTAAACATGAATACTTATTATTGACCCCGTTACTTAATTAAAATATCAAACATTAGTCAATACCTAAATAGATGTACACTATGTATATGACCAACTTTATATGATATAATATAATTTCTTTATTGTCACTTCAGGTCCTTTATGAGGGAGACAGAGAGCACCAACTATGTACCAAATATCTCTGTCCTTGCCGTGCTTCTTTCCTATTTATCACTCTCTTGGTCAAGATAGGTAAGCCTTGGTCTTCCTCTGCACCTGCGTCATTTAACATTCGCATATATGTTATTGTTTTCATTATTTCATCAGGAAACTTTATCACCATAAATAAAAAACAAAAACATTTAAAATGCGAAACCTGGCAACACAGTTTATAAACAAAATAATAAACGATATCGACTAATGAAAGTCATTGACCCCTAAACTGCATAATAAATTACATAATTAATTCGTAAAGCCACATTTTAGCTAAAAGGTCAATGATTTCTTGAACCACGTGACAAATGTACTGGCATGAAATAAAATTCGACTCTATTTTTGTAAAGTAAAAATATAAATTTCTAGAAATGGAATACAAGGTTCCGATAAGACGGAGGCTCATGAGATGTGGAGTGATTTTTCATTCAAAGACGACAATTTATACAGTACTTCGCACATTGAGTTTGAAAATTGAATTTTCGTAGAGGATCCTCGCAAACTGTTTGAACAGGACGGTCGCCGGGAGAGAAGCGAACCTATCGACACAGCACACACTAATATTTTCGTTCTGAATCGATTAATTTATTTCCCTTTAGGCACTGATAGAGTGTTTTAAATTGAGTCATCTTCAGTTTCACCTTCGTATAATTGATGAAAACCCTTTTTCCTAATTTCATAACTTCTGGCCTATTTTTCTGGTGGTTAGTGATTTTGGGAGCTGCGTTCAATGGTACAACGGTTGGGAGTTCAATTCCCATTCAAAAAAAAATATAATTACCGCAAATGTTTGTTCTGTGTTAGGACGTAAAGAAATCTATAGGTATATGTATGTGTTTTAGTTAACCATGCATATGTAATATAAATAAGAGTTATCTGCTTGTCATGGGGCATGCTCTGCCTAAGACTTTATACAAAAAAATCTTTAAATATACATATTTGAAAACAATCTGAAGTTGTCTGCCAAGTTCCAAATCTTTCAGAATGCTAGGTCATGTAAACAGCAGTGAAATATTTTCTGACTAGAGTCTTAGACAGTCATTATAATAACATTGTTTTCTCGAAGTTTCAATTTAGAAACAAACGTCTATTTATATCCATTTAAGCTTATTAATCACAATTTGAAATTTTAGTTATGTTCTCTTTGGAACCGCGAGTCTATAACTGTAGCTTAGTCTTTCGCCCCACAACTGTTACTTTTATCGTTTAGTATTATCTATTAATTTTCCCGCCTAAATGAAGCAACATCAAGGCATTATAATACTGGTATACAAAAGATCAACAATTGAATACACCGTGGAAACAAGTTAATTATATCAGAAAACCAAAAAACATCACAGGAAGACCGTGTGACGTTTTAGGCTATGGATCATCATACCCTTGGGTCTTCTACATCTGCCTGCAAAACCTTTATATAACGTTGGCAGTATTCCGAATTCTTCAGCTCGTTTACATATGAAAATAGTATTCCAAATAGAAGAATCGGTTTCACTAATTCTTTCTGAAGAGCATATTACATCCTAAATAGATCATTATTCCATAGCAATTTACTGTAGTTTTTATAATGATTTCAAAAATATTTCTGCTTCAATCTTCGATCTAAAACAAACCTTCTCGAAGTTTCTATAACCTAAATCTTGTCTTCCATTTGTACTGGTTTCATCGTTTATTACACGAGCGTTAGCAATACGATGAAGCCTTCGGAATATTAAAATTAAATTAATAAATAATAGGTAAACATAAACCTTGCCCCATTTACACAATGGTCATATCGTCGCTGTCATTGTTGGTCACATTGTATGTCAAACTCCTGTAATAACAGTAAACAGCAATATTAATCGCATGTCCCTACATAGTAAAACGTTGGAATAACGTTCTTTACAACTGTACTAGTTATCTGTAGATCCTAGGCAAATGGGCAGCAGTTTAATATAATTTTACGAGGGCAGTAAAAGGGGACTTAATGACGCACTACGTCGTTCGGCCTTCGTGAAAGGATTTCGCTCTATGCCTAACAACTAAGAGCTTTTTTGTTTATCCAACCGTACGTTGCAAATAGGGAGCTCGATCATGTACATATATAGTATAATTATGCTCTTGCTTCCTATTTGCAACTATAAGAACGGGCAATTAGGAAAATGAAAATCGACCTCAGTGGCGTGCTGTGGCCCAAGGAGAGGCCTGTGTCCAACAGTGGACGGGAATAGGCTGATAATGGTGATGATGATGACGATAATGAACAAGTAGTTAATATAGCGGCTGAAGATAAGGGTCGGTTCGTACTAAGTCCACACTGGCTAATTTATTAACTAAAATTTCTTAATATAGTTAGTTAACACCCTATCGCTGTTAGACACCGTTATGTAGACGGAACTCCAATCCAAATACTTTCATTTTCAGCGACAACAAATATCTTATATGAAATACAAATGTTTCGGACTTAAGTGTGACTTTGGCCACATCATAATATAAAAATATACGAGTTAGTAGTCAAATAATAAATGTTAATACGAGTATGAGTAGAATATATAGTTCTTTACTTCAACGCCCAAGGATGTGTCATCGCCTATGAGTTCAAATGGCAATACTTTTGCTGACAAGATCTAATAAATATCAATTACATGCCAAAATATTCCATCTTTATTTAGTCAATTAATGGAAAAACTCAATTAATTCGAACACCACATAATGTGATGGACGGTCAATGTACAATTACTATTAATAAGTTACATATGTATGTATATGTATAAAATAAGACCATTTCTAGGGACGTTAGTAAGGACGGACATAATCGGTAGCTCCGAAAAGCACGTGTTAATAATATCATATTATAACAAAAATACAATTAATTTCTATAATATCATTTGAGTAATTCACTTCAATCAAAAATTAGGAGTGTTTTAAATTTCTGTGTCATAGATTTGCTGTTAATTATTCCACATATTTAAAAGTCTCGATTGTCCACAGGTGTCATGGATCCGCCACCGCGATTTACACATACTGACTGTGGGCGGGTATACCTACACGTCGGACCAGCGATTCCAGGCCACTCACTCGCCACAAACCGACGACTGGACGCTGCAGATCAAGTGGGCGCAGCAACGCGACGCTGGCGTCTACGAGTGCCAGGTGTCCACGCAGCCTGTCCGCTCTTTCTTCGTAACATTGCACGTTGTCGGTGAGTCATTCCTGCTTACTGTACTTTCAAACAATTTTCTTTATCAATTCGTCTACATGTTTTTCTAGTACTTATAGAGTAAGATTGTTAAGGTAACATGATGACACTAACTACTCGTTCACTATGCTAAAATTGAGTAAATTATCCAGCTAACTTCGTCACAACAACACAATGTGTTATATATACCGATAATTTCGCTGCGATCTAAATACTTCGTGAATACATTAGCATAATAGGGCGGCTCGGCATTATTATCAATATCCACGGGCGATGTAAAGGTAACATCAACTTATGCAAATTAATATAGCATCGTTTGTAGGAAAATTAACAATTAGGCAAATTAGTAACTAGCTTGCATATCTCAAATATTCCCCATTATCGTTTATAAATAGGGCCATTGTTTGCATTTTAAGTGAAACAATTCTATAAATTCAATAACTAGGGAAGAGAAAATCGCGATGATGTTTTTACGTAGCTGTGTTTTAACGCTGTTATCTCACATTACATTTCCATTTGAACGTCGCTCGTGTTATGTACAACTTCACATTATATAAATATATTCCAGTTCAGTTCATATTCACGCATGATTTTAGGAACACGAGCGAGTTCGAGCTGTTGTTCCTGGAATTACGTAAATTGATGCTGAACAAATACTTTTTTATTTTTGGAATTTTAGCAATGAAACCGTCTTAAAACAAAATACTGCTATGAAATTATCAATCAATTTTCGTGTATAACTTATAGCATATTATATAGGTACACATATTTTTTTATTGTCTATTAAAATCGGTCGGTTACTAAGACGTACAATGTTATTCATTAGGTTAGATTGGCTCTGGTGAAGTACATTATAAAGATGAGTATATTCGAACAACAGTGAACCGACGCGCGACTTCGCGCGTTGTTCCACGTGTTATCGTAATGACATTTAAATGCATGCGTGCATTCGTGTTAGATGTAATGAAGAAAGCAAGTTTATTAGCTACCTGGCTATTTCCGATTTATCAAGCGAGCAAAAATTTTGCTAATAAATACACAAATGGTAATAAAAGTAACTGACTTAAACTTCAATATGTAAAAGATCAAAGAATCCTCTTTAGAAGAAACTTTTTTAAAGCAGAGCCAGACGTAATCATCGATAGTTCTCTATGGGAAATTGATATCGAAATGTACTTTAGAGTCATTCCTCTGGATCCATTGATCATTAGCAGCTGTCATGTAGCACGAGAGTGATTCATAATTCGGGCTGTAAGTGAGCAGCGGAGTGGCGCGATGGAGCGTCAGGGGTCAGTTGGCACAGCGCCAGCGCCGTAATGTCTTATGCGGAAAGCGGGTCAATAACGTTTCTCTTATTGAATGCCACTCCGAACGGAACAATCTGCGTGAAATGCACAAGTTTGGCAAATTGGAAATTCAGGTGACGCAAACAATTTTACGCTGGAGCAGAGTTATAAAATCTTGTTTGAAACAACACCTACTAAAACAGACAGTGTAGCACTTTGTTTTGAACGCCCGTTGGGGCATGTTTCGCAAGCTAAACTCTTGCTGCAGCCGTTGGAAGTGACACTGGTTTGAAAACACCTCTCTTTTTACCACCTTGTAATCACTCTGCTCGTCCATTCCATTCGACATGATGAATTCTAGCCTTACTCACCATCTATTGTACTTCCCACAGATTGCGACGAGATATACCAGCGGATGTTCTCGGACGGAGGTCTGTTAGAGTGTGCGTGTCATTATATTTATTTGAGTGTATCCTGCTTACTTTAATATAGAGAGTAGGTGTTTTTCATAATAAGTCTCGACTAACAGAAACCTTCTGACGATCTTGTCCCTTCTTTTCCTGCCAATAAGCAAGCGTAGCGGCGTAGTCCATAGTCGCTAAAGACCATGAAGCAGTTCAACTTCTTCTTCAGAAATAACCTCACAACTCTCACTGATCAGTACCTATCAGTCCTATTCGAAATCAGTTTCAGACTAACCCAGCTGCATGCCCCACCTATTTCAATAACATTGAAAAGTAATGAACACATGTAATAAGTATGAATCGTTCTATATATTAAGTCACTTCTTAAAAAGATATTCAAAAGTAACATTAAATACTACGGTTTTGTCAATTTACGATGTTTTCTGTAATGCTTTTAAAGCAATTTGCAGATTAAATGTTAATGAAAATGTAAGGATTCTTTTTTTGGAAATTATTTCAAATATAAAAGAGAGTTATATATGTAATACAGATGATCAATTCGTACGTTTTACATGTATTTGGACAGCTAGTGCCAGTGTGCGGTGTAATCGGGCTGTTTGTCTTCATTAACTGACCGGCGGCGCGCAAATCGTACTGATTCATTTTCATTCATTCCGCCTGGGCTTTTAACTTTTTTGAGTGTTTTTTTATACTAACAACACGACTTATCGCCAGTTTCACTCGTTTGTTTTGATTCTTTTTAATGTAATACCTACTTTTTTCAAATATCTTATATTTCAGAGTATATTATACATATGTGCAGTTGACATGTTTACTAAGTATTAAAATTCGTTCACGATAAATGTATTCTTCAAACATCAAAATACCCTCAACAGTCTTAGTTAGTTGATTAGTCATTTTAATAAGAACACTGCGCCTACATTATCAATAGTTTTGGTATAGCAAGAAATATGTTATTAAAATTTTACAAACAATATCCAATACTTTATAATATACCGATTATGGACGATAAAAATTACACTTACAGTCTGCTTAAACATTGAATCATAACATTGTAACTAATAAATAGTCCTTTGAAACATTTGTAAATGTTACAAAATTAATCCAATTTTGATGATAATAATGCATGCACATTCGTCCCAGTAGGTACGCCAATCTACTTAGCATGATGAGAGCTCGTTTGTGCGCAGACAGGTGTCTGTGAATATAATACACCATATTCACAGACTGTTACAATACAACACAATATTAGTCACAATAATCGTATCCCGCAGTGTCATTACCTTGTGGAACACAGCAACTTATTCTGTTAACTTTTGCTGTAAGATTATTTAGAAATATTTCGTTTTAAGGTCATAATCGTATCGCGAGGCGTAAAAGCTCATGTGTATAGTGAAGTTGCGCACGGTACACCAGCCGGCGCTGAAATAATGCTGGCTTTTATATATAATAATAATTAATTGAGAGAGCGTGCGTAATAGAGACGAAGCCAATAACTTGCTACGCTACCGTCGACGGTAGTTCATTATTTAACCTAATTAATAACAAGTTTTACTCTCATATATTTTGAGCGCAAAGCAAATTGCAATTTAATTTAATTCGCTCATAAAAAGCGTATCTCTTAAAATGTCGGCGAGATGTATTTAAACATTTTTATAGTTTTTCCCAACTCTGGCCACCGGAGATCGAGATAGAGCACGTGGAGCACGAGAGCCGGAGAATTCATTAAAACCGCTCCCTGTTTAAATATCACCGTACGAAACTAAGAGAAAATGTTTAGTATTATACCGTTTAAACCAGCTGTTGCTTACCGGTTAAAGGGCTATAAGTTAAAGTTATGATATCACATCAAAGGAATAGAAGTTGCAAACCAGTTAAAAGACTATCACGTTTTCTTTTTTCGTTTCGGTCCTGTATTTATATCGACAGTAAAATGATTCATTTAAGTTACAGCTCAATTTCATCTGCATTATGCGCGTGTGACGAGCGATAAAAAGGATCTCAAGTGACGCCAAAATATTTAAAAATTATATATAAGAAATTGTTCCATCAATATTGTACATGTACCTACATGTACCTATCAATATTATACATGTATATTATAATTTTGTATACGTATCAATATTGTACCAAATGACGACCCGCATCATTAGATGGTTATTGAACCACAGACACAATATTATCTAGATATGTGCGACCTCATGTGATAAAGTAAAGCTAATTAGATGCTGAGTACGTCTTAACACTTCTGTGTAGTTAGCCTTTTGTCGAAAACAATATTGCAAGCTAGAGGAATATAAAGGTGTTGCCCGCCTGATGTTACAAACTTTCAAAACCTGCTTGTATCGTAGACTAACCAAACATATTGATTGATATTACGTAACACCACGCCTAATAATTATCCCCGCACGGGTAGGCAGAAGAGTGCAGTACACTCACCCGTTTTATCAGTTACGTTTACGTCCCACCATGGAATAGGTGTTGAAACTATTACCCAAAGCCACTATTAGAAATACTTATACTGCTGGACAATAAGACAATTTGCTTCCAAGATAAAGACGAACGCCTTATTGATACCTTTATAACAGAATACATTTTTCGATAAGTAATTTAACATACCTATATAATATCCCAATACGTACATGACATTGACGTCACGGCGCCAACACCTGAGGCGTGATATAGATCAAAGGCTAACTATCGCAGTAATTAGCTGAGAATTTACCGCAAGCCGCAAGACGTGAGCAGATACATTATGTTTGTCTAACGCGGCGGTAACCACTTGATAGCGATACATGACGCGTCTGTGTTTACGTTCTTCCTTCCGTTTTCGCTATTCTGGTTGGATAGATACAGTATTTAAACGCAGTGAAATATTTTTCAAAATGATACAAAATTGTCTATGGGCTGTAGTTGTCATTTAACACATGGCAGTTTGACTATTATACCTCATTTTAACCATTATACCACACTATGTATGATACTTTAAAAAAATCATCATCACGCCTGTAATCCCCGAAGGGGTAGGCAGACTAGTGTAGTACACACCCACATTTCACCAGTTCCGTTTAAATCCCAAGGAATAGGTGGGAATACCGTTATACTTCACCTCAGATAAAATCTTAGATGTATGTCGGGTTAATACCTATTTGTAAACATTACAGGCGATATATCAAAAAAAGAATGTTATTATATTTAATAGATACATTATCGACTTATCACTAAACTTATGTAATTGAGAAACGTGTGGTTTTGTTCAGTATAACTCACCATCTAAGCTGACATATATCACTCAATTAAAAATACAAAACTGATGACGTCATAAATATTAATTAGTAGGCAATTTATAACTTTTCTTCGTGAGCTGTAGTACTTACTCGTGGTTCTGAGAACGGGCCACTCGTAGTATAGCGCAGTATATCTTAGCACGACTGTATGCCCTGGCCCCCTACGGGCAGCAGCGTGAGCGGTGCGAGAAGCTGTACTCTACGATCCCCAACCCACATGCCCAATGTTGGGATTACGAGCAAAAGTCCTTTAGCGGACACCTATGTCATTCAATAGACTGAAATAGTTTCATAATAATGAGCTATATTATATAATACCTTCATAAAAAAGTAGCGTTTTTTTTTTATTTCACTGTAATTTCTGAAGCGTATAAAGACGCTGTTCCACCTACTACAAGCCCGTACCATTAGCAAATAAGATTCGATTAACTAGAAGCACGAATCCCAACGGGAGGGTTCCCTATCTCGCTCGCACACCCATTGTGCCAGACGTGTCCGGGCACTGTAGCGAACAACACACTGTTGTTGACACTATTTCGTTCTCTGGTTTCAAAAAACTATCCTTCTCCAACAAAATTTTGTAA